>JAMKQA010001954.1:0-19555 GCA_024699735.1 Posidonia australis | reverse complement strand
TGGATTACCCCCCCACCCACCTCTCACCGGAGCTCTGGAAGCGACGGCTGCTCCTCTCCGCGATGGCCTCTTGCTCTGCTCCTCTCCTTCTCACTCTCAATTCTCAATTCTCGTGTGCTCTGAAGGTCTGTGCGTGTGTCCTCAAACCTAGCTCATCTCCTCCTTATATAGGCAATCGGAAACCCAACAGAGTCCTTCGACCAGGCACGCGACACCTAACAAACTGGGTAACGATTTCCGACCACCGTTACGACAGCTCAGCAGACAGCGAACGACTGTCCCCCACGGGCTCCGGTTTGCTCCCTTGCTCGCCGACAGGATGAACGGCGATCTGAGCTTCTCCGACGACGCATCCTGTGGCTGAGGCTGTTCCATTTCGTGCTGGATTGATGGGGCTCGAGCTAGCTGATGGGCTCATCATGGAGGTGCGAACTCAGCTTGTGAAATTGGTGAGGAGGAGTAAAAAAAAAATCCATGGCTAAAGAAATCAGTAGATGGGTGTAGGTGAAAACAGTGAGTTGAAGAGGAAAATAATGTGAAATTAAAGAGGAAGAAATAAGTGTTGGGTAAGAATAAAATGAGGAGGAAAGAAATGGGCTGAGTTGTTCATCGTGGGCCTTCATGGGCCTATGTGGGCCTTGTGGGCCCCCCATGGGCCCAAATGGGTTTAGTTGGGCCCAAAACCAGTTGAAAGAGTTTTAAAGGAGTTAAATGGGCCTAATGTGGGCCTTCATGGGCCCAAATGAGTCTCCATGAATTAAAAGGCCTTGGTTAAGTTAAATGGCTTTTGTGAAGTCAAATAGGCTTTCAAAGAGTTAATTGGGCATAAATGGGCCTTTAAAGAATTAATTGGGCCTAAATGGGCCTTGTGGGCCCAAGTGAGCCCAAATAGGGTTTGAGCTCAGCCACCACATCCCCATTCTGCAAAATCAGAAAATTGGGGTGTCTACAGATGCCCCTCCTTGAGCGAGGTTGGAGGGCGAGTAGGACAGAGACCGATGCTCAGGGTTGACAAAGACACCCCACATGAAACCACAAGCGAGAGTAATCCACAGGCAATCAGCCACTAGCCAGAAACATACCAGAGGTCCGCACCAGAGGTCTTGCTGCCACAAACGGAAGCCAAAAACAACAGATTAAGAATAGACAAGCTGACGACCAATCGATTCCTAAGAGATATGACTGATTATCATACTTGTCAAGAGAAACGCCAGACAAAACTCACGGTGCCTGCCGACCGGGAAATGACTGATCACGGAAGTCATCCAGGTAGTTCGGGCTACCAGCACAAAGGGGGCAAGCACAGTCTGTTCTGATTCCATTCCTTTGGAGTGGCACCCAAAACAAACAGGGGGCACCATTGATACTACACTCTTTGAGTGAGGACCAAGTCGGGCAAGGTAGGCTTCTGACCTACCGACCAAGAAGGGGATCAATGATAAGTTTCAGACTTATTGACCAGAAAGGGGGGCAATGATAAGTTTCGGACTTATCGACCAAAGGGAGAAATGATAAGTTTCGGACTTATCGACCAACAGGGACAATGATAAGTTTCGGACTTATCGACCAACAGGAGACAATGATAAGTTTCAGAATTATCGACCAACAGGGACAATAATAAGTTTCGGACTTATCGACCAACAGGGACAATGATAAGTTTCAGACTCGACCAACAAGGACAATTATAAGTTTCGGACTTATCGACCAACAGGGACAATGATAAGTTTCGGACTTATCGGCCAACAGGGACAATGATAAGTTTCGGACTTATCGGCCAACAGGGACAATGATAAGTTTCAGACTTATCGACCAACAGGAGACAATGATAAGTTTCGGACTTATCGACCAGAAGGGACAATGATAAGTTTCGGACATATCGACCAGGAAGAGAGTGGTAAGTTTCGGACTTACGGACCAAAGGGAGAAAATCTACCCTATCTGGCAAAGAAGTAATGTAAACTCTAATCATCCAGGGTGGGGCAACAAAACGAAATACTCGACTATTATCTGGGTGACCCCAGCGCCAAGCCGGCAGGCAAAAGAAGGCAAACTCCTGCATCAGTCATGCACATGTAGTCAGGGTGGTGATTTCCATTCCGCATCAATCATGATCGATCAACAGACTGGCTAGTGATGTTCTGTTGTATTTATTATCACAGTCAAATGAGTGTTTACATGTACTGCAACCTGTAAGAACCAGCAACAAGATGCGCATGTTAAAAATCTTCGTCCTCTCTGGATCTCTTGGAGCCCGAGGCTTTGGTAAAGAGTGTCTGGCTCAGGGCAGCACTGCAGATTGACCAAGTTTCCTCGACTTCGGCTTCATAGTCTGCTGTGCAACTTCTCCCTTCTATGGCTAGGAGATCTTTTGAGCGTACGGAGCGACTGAGCAGGCGAGATAGTTCTTTAGTCGGAGTGTAAGAGCTCAAGGGGTATTCTTTTAACCGTGCTGGCATATGCCCCTGAGCCAAAGAATCCTGCTGGTAACCGAACTACCGCATCACACAGATTGGGTAATACTCCACTCCACTAGTCAACTCTGGCAGGACGATAAGCCGCATGTCTGTAGTATTGAAGAACGCTTCAAAGTTGCAAGAAGCTGATGGGATAATGCGCCATATGATCTTCTGTTCTGTTAGGCATTGTAGTCGCTCGTACTCTTTCTGAACTGAGGTGAGCGTACGCGCGTGGCCACTTTGGTAGTAGGACTCAAAGGTGGTTCGCTATGGGCGCAAGACTGCTACACCCAGATGGTCAGCCATCCATACTTGTACAAAGGCTCCACAGCCATAGAAGTGTCGGCAGCGCCGTAATGAACGGTCTAGCGCCCGATAAATTTCTACCAGGATGACTGGAGCCAAATCTATATGTCAGGTGACAACTGCCAAGGCAATCTCATCAACTTCAATATTCACCACCATTCGGCCATGGTTGAAGATCAACTCTCCCAGGAAGCGGATAACAAAGCCTTTTAGCCACAGCTCGTCGCCTAAAGAGGCACGCATTCCGGCTACTTTGTCAAAGTAAGCCAACTTCAACATGGGAGACAGTCCGTCGGTACAAATGAGCTGGTGCCCACATTCACTGGTCGGTAGGCCTGTAAGCTCGTTCAGCACTGAGGAATACCCATCACGCCTCATGAACACTGTGGGTCCCAAGAATCTCTGCAGGCAACAGATTCTGTATACCTCTTCCAAAGTAGGGGTCAGCTCGATTCTCCCAAAGTGGAACACGTGATGATCTGACTTCCAGAATCGGGCATCCGTGCACAGAAAGTATCGGGAAACCTCCACTTTTGCGATGTCCAGAAGCTTTGTAGAGATTACCCAAATCCACAGCCTATCACGGTCACTTTCAGTTAACTGTTTCATCCAAGCTTGGAGAACATCCGAGCACTGTGTGGGCACAACCATTGTGGGATACCCCATGATCTGCAAGACACCTCAGCTTTCCTGGCTCGAGACACCTCAGCTTTCCTGGCTCGAGACTCCTCAGAAGAGGTAGACGATCTCCTGTAAGACATGTTCAAGATATTATTCTTCAGATATAGATTTCCACTCTTGCTTTAATCAACTACAATCAATAGAATTAAGGCAGGCAGATACGAGCTGAAACGGTATCAAGAGATTGGCCCAAAACTAAAGACTGAAAAAATCGAATCTTGTGCACCACCCTAAGAGAAAGTCCTGGTTACCAACTGGTTCAAACCAAGCCCAAGGTGATGAGACAAGAACAGTGGACACTGGAGAACTGAGATTGCTTGATCGCACCTTCCGGCCGAGCACTGAGGATCTTCGACCTATAGAGTAGCTGACATGCCCTAGTCGAGCAATTGGCCCAAAGTGTATGACCCTAGGACAGCTGACATGCCCCTGGTCGAGATGGATCAAAGTGTCTAATCCATAGGACAACTGACATGCCCTTGGCTGACACGGATGACTCTTAACCAATCAGAGCAGCTTACATGCCCCTGGTCGAGTATTGACTCAGTGTGGCCAACCGCAGGATAGCTAACATGCCCCTGGTTGACATAAACGGTCCCAAACCAAACAGAACAGCTTACATGCCCCTGGTTTAGGTGATGTCCTCTTGATTCTCTTGCATTGAAAGTTGTTGTCACATTCAAGACAAGAGAGCCAAGTGGCACTCTGCGACGTTTATTAGGATGTTTGTTTGCAGGAAGAAATGTATGCATGTCAAATGATTTGCTGGATCTTATTTATGCCCTCATCATTGGGATGCCTATTGCCAAGTACAAAGGGAATGGCAACTCCAGACCTCATGAGACTCTATCCAAGCCCCTAGTTGTTGGGTGGCTCTCTGGAAACGAGTCACTGTGTTTTGGGCTCCATTACAAACCCCACTGGACCATACCCCTACTTTTTATTTTATTTATTCTTTATTATTTCTCCATCATAGGCATGTGGGCTCACCCTATCCCTGGCTTGGAGGTAATAGGAACCTGGTCTATGGTGGGGAGTTGCTGCTTGTTTAAAGGGTTGGCTAGGCCCTTTTAGACATTTCTCTTAGGTATTCATTCTGACTCCTCTCCAAAATAAACTTGAGGGACAGAGCTACCCGACATGCCTCTCTCTTTAGGGCGGACTTCTATCTGCGACTTCTGTCTGCTTATTCTTTTATGCCCTTTCAGAGATATTTTTTTTTAAAATTTCATTTCTCACGCTCTCATTCTCACCCCTAACATTTTGTCTCCCTCTTGGAGGTGTAGGGTCCCTGAGGAGCTTGGATACTTCACCTAATTCACAATGAAAGGTGGCTCCCTCACTCTCTAGGTTCCTGAATAGTATCTACCTGAGGAGGACATTAGCTGGCTTATCCCGCCTTTCATCATAGGGCTAGGATCCATACATGCGTTGATGCAAGAGAACTATGCCATGCATAAGCATATTCTGCATGAGAATTAGTGTGTGGTGATGCAGAGCTACATGAATGTAGGAAGAGCATGAATGCATGCATGGAAGAAAGTGTTGGTGTCGCAGAGTGAGGACACACTGTTTGTGATCACTGATAGTACTTTTTCAGGTAGCAAGAGTTAACTGGCTCTGATTGTTCGATGTAGTCCATGTCCTCCAAGATGACAGCTCCCCCGGAGTAGACTTGCTTGACCACAAATGGTTCCCGCCAATTGGGCCTGAATTTGCCATGACCATCAAGGAGGTGAATTGCTCGCAATACCAGGTCTCCTAGCAAAAAGCTTCTTGGCCGAACCTTTTTCTAATAGGATTTGGCCATGCGCTTCTGATAGCATTGTGCATGACGCATGGCTTGCAGTCGATGCTCATCTATCAAGTTCAGTTGGGTGAGACGGTCTTCAATCCATTGTGCCTCTTCCAGCTCTGCTTCTTTCAGAACCCTGAGCAATGGTATCTCCACTTCTATTGGTAGGACTTCTTCCATACCGCATACAAGAGAATATGGAGTCGCTCCTGTCGAGGTCCGGACTGATGTTCTATAAGCCCACAGAGCATATGGGAGCTTGTCATGCCAGTCCTTATGTGTTTCTACCATCTTTTTAAGAATCTTGGTTAGATTCTTATTGGCAGATTCCACTGCACCGTTCATTTGCAGGCGGTACGGGGAAGACTTATGATGCCTGATATGGAACTCTTGCAGGAAGTCTTCAATCTTTTTGGCTGTGAAATTCGTCCCATTATCAGAAATGATGGAGTGTGGAACCCCGTACCGAGTGATGAGGTTGTTCTTGATAAATTTCGCTGTCACAGCGGCAGTAATTGTCTTGTAGGAGGCTTCTTCCACCCATTTTGTAAAATAATCAATGGCCACTAAGATGTATTGATGTCCATTTGAAGCTGCTGGGTGGATAGCTCCGATGGCGTCTATTCCCCATGTGGAGAAAGGCCAGGGTGATGAGCTGCTGTGGAGGTGCATGGATAAAGTTGCCATGGACTTGACAGTTATGATATCTCCACACAAACTGGCGACAGTCTGTCTCCATGGTTGACCAGAAATAACCTTGTAACATTATTTTCTTGGCCAGCAATACTCCATTCATGTGAGGCCCGCATGTCCCAGCATGCACTTGTAACATTACTGTATCGACCTCTCTTTTATCAAGACAGCGTAGAAGCATTTGATTGTAGGATCTTCTGTACAAGTGTCCTGCACCGAGCACATACTTTGAGGCCAGTCAGACCACAGTTTTCCTGTCTGCTGTGGATGCATCTGGGTGATGATTCCCAGTTTCCAGATAAGTTCTAATGTCGTGATACCAAGGAAGCTTTGTAAGGGAATCTACTTCTTCTACACTCATGCAGTGTGCCAGCTGATCTGTGCAAGTTACCAACACTTTCACTGTATCATCTTCTGGTATAGACAACCAGGATGCAAGTGTGGCCGATGCATCTGCATATGCGTTCTTGGCTCTGTTCATGAAAGAAAAGTGTATCTCTTCAAATTTGGCCATCAGCTTCGAAAGATGATTGTGATATGGAACTAACTTCAAGTCTTTGGTCCTCCAGTTGCCATTAACTTGAGAGATAACTAGCATGGCATCCCCGTGCACATGTAATCTCCATGCACCATGCTCTAGTGTTGCTTGCAGACCAAGGATACATGCCTCATACTCTACCACATTGTTGGTGCACACAAATGTTAGCTTCTGAGCAAGTGGGATCATTTGCCCAAGCGGAGTTTCCAACACTGCACCGATACCCATGCCTTTCCTGTTAACTACACCATCAAAGTAGAGCTGCCACTGATCTTTATCTCGTGGAATTTTCGACTCTTCTTCCTCCATGGCGAACAATATGTCCTCGTCAGGGAACTGAGTCTGCAAGGGCTGGTATTCTAGCAATGGTAAATCCGCCAAGTGATTAGCCACGGCCTGTCCCTTCATCGATTTCTGAGTGACAAATGTGATGTTGAACCTGTGATAAGAGCACCTGTCACTTGACGCATCTGCCTACCAGGGTTGGCTTCTGAAACAAGTACTTCATAGGGTCATGTCGGCACAATAATAAAACCGGATATGCCATCATGTAGTGCCTTAGACGCTGTGTGGCCCAGACGAGGGATAAGCATGCTTTCTCGATTGCGGTGTACTTGAATTCACAATCATTGAACTTTTTGCTTAGATAAGAAATCACCCTCTCTTTACGGCCTGTCTCATCATGTTGTCCCAAGACTGCACCCATAGAATGCTGTGTGACATACAGATAGAGCTGTAAAGGGCGCCCCGGTGTCAAAGGAACTAGAACTGGTGGCCTTGCCAAGAGTTTCTTGATCTTATCAAATGCTTTTTGACATTCTTCGCTCCAGCGGATCTGTGCATTTTTCCTCAGGAGTTTGAATATTGACTAGCAGATGGGTGTTAACTGGGCAATAAACCGACTAATGTACTGCAATCGCCCTAGCAACCCTCGAACCTCTTTCTCTGTAGTAGGAGGAGGCATCTCAATGATGGCTTTGGCTTTGTTTGGATCTACCTCGATTCCCCTTTGACTAACGATGTATCCCAGAATTTTACCAGATGACACACCGAATACGCATTTATTGGGATTCAACCGTAGCTTGTACTTCCGCAGGCGATTGAAAAGCTTCTTCAAACAAGCAATATGTTCTTTGGGCTCCTTTGACTTAGCAATCATGTCATCCACATAGACCTCGATGTCTTGATGCATGAGATCATGAAATAAGGCTGTCATCGCCCTCTAATATGTGGCCCCGGCGTTCTTGAGCCCAAAAGGCATGACTCTGTAGCAAAACACTCCCCATGGGGTGATAAAGGATGTTTTCTCCATATCTTCTTCTGCCATTCGGATTTGATTGTATCCTGAGAACCCATCCATGAATGACAGCATTTTGTGTCCTGCAGTGTTATCCACCAATACATCAATATGCGGGAGCGGGAAATCATCCTTTGGGCTAGCCATGTTTAGGTCTCTGTAATCTATGCACATTCGGACCCGACCATCTTTCTTCGGCACCGGGACCACATTCGCTAACCATTCTGGGTAAGGGACGACCTTTAGAAAACTGACTTTGTGCTGTTTCATTATTTCCTCCTTCAGTTTCAAGTGCCACTGCGGTCGCCATCTGCGTAATTTCTACTTAACCGGCTTGACGTCAGGCTTAAGCGGTAAAGTATGCACCACTACCTCGACGTCCAGCCCGACCATGTCATCATAACTCCAGGCAAAGATGTCCGCATATTATCGAAGAAGCTCGACAAGTTCTACTCTGGCCTGTGTTGTTAGTCTGGTACTTATCCATACTTCTTTGACATCCTCCTCAATGCCAATATTCACAGTCTCTATTTCTTCTCCCACATGCAGGTTCGGGCCTTCAAGATCATCATCATAAGGTTGGAATTCCGGTACATCATGACATTCCTCTTCTGCCTCTGCATCATCCTCTTCTCCGTACGCAATAAGCTCTAGAAGGATTTCCCGTTGGCATGATGGATCTGTGTTCTCGAAGGTACATAATTCTTCTGCGTTCTGCCCTTGGTGGCGTTTCAGAATGGTCACTGTAACTCTGGTCTTCCTGTAGGCACCTCTAATGACCTCTGATTCTACTGTCTCCGATCCTGCATCTGATTGCTCTTCTTTGGATATGCAAGAGTTCTGATTACCATGTTGTCTTTGCACAGCATGTACAACAGGTGGGCAGCTGTCCTCTGTTTAACTGATGTGAATGCTGCTGCCCGGGTTCCCTCCTGAGCCTAACTCAGGATCTTTCTTTTTTGGACCCCACTGCTCAAGTGGGGCCGAGTCTGGTAATGCCACCTAGACGCGCCTCCCAGCTGATAGGAGATGAACTCCTCTGGTCTAGCGTCTGATGATTTGTTCTCCTCAAGGGTCATGATTGCAGACTGACCCGGTGTTGTTGCTGATTCTCCCTTGTCCTCTGTCATTGCTACTTTCCCTTTCCTGTGCCTGATTTCATCCTACGCATCCTCAGCCAACACTGATAACTGCTCCTAAAATAAGACCTCTAAGTCGCTGAGCATGTTATCTACCTGAGCCACCACGGCATCTCCCTCCTCTTCGTCGGATAGGGAATCCACATAGTAAGCACTGGTGGTCTTCAACGGTACCTCAGATGCTAATTCCGATTGTACTGGTTGTAATTCTCTCATGGATGACTGCTGTTTTGGAGCGGTTGTTGCTGGCTCTACCCCTGATGCACCCCATGCTGCTGAATTAACAAACAGATCCTCCACTGACTCCGGAGGTGGCAGTGCTAACATGGCTATCTCCGAGGACCCAGGTGATGCTGAACCCATTCCAGAATCCCTAACTTCCTCCTCCGAATAATAATCCTCTACGCACACCCATTCTGGCATACTAACCGACTCACTGGACTCAGATTCTACAAACATAAAACTTTGATTGGGATCTAGCAATCCCACACTGACAAAATTGCTTAAATTTCGAGGAATGACGAGCTTTTGGAACTTACGACGCCTTGCGCATCTGTCTTGTGGCTTGCGCTCGTATGCCAATCCTTCAAACTCGCGTCTTCTCTCCGCGGCGATTGGTTCTGCGATCCCTTGGCCATTCGGCCCGAGAGGTGCTCCTTTCTCATACCCCCATCTCTAGCATAGATTATCGACCATCAAAAAGGGGTTGCCAAAAGCAACCAAATGACTGACACGCTCGAGAATAGGAATAAAATTGACTGGTTCAAAACGGTCGACACGGTAAAGTACAGGGGTTTAAATGCAAATAAACCAAAGAAATGAAGATTCTGGAAAGTTCCAATAAAGTCCAGGGGTCTAAATGCAAATTAACTAGCAAAAACATGCATTCTAGAAACATTTTGAGAAGTGTAAGGGTTGATATGCAATTTCTACAGAAAAATGAACTTCCAGAAAGAATTCCAAGGAAATCTAGGGTGTTCAATGCAATTTGCTTGAAACAAAATACATTTAAAAAACTATGGAGGGCTTTTATTAAAGTTTTAAACTCAGAAAACATTATTTTAAATGTTTAGGGTAAAACATGTAATATTTTCAGTTAAAACTTTATTCAAAATATTTAAGAAAATTGATGAAAGGACCTAAATGTAATAAAAGGACCTAAAAGTAATTCCAGAAGGACTAAAATGCAAGAAGAGTAAAAACTTTTTGATTCTACTTAAAAAAGTTTTTAAAGTTTTTTTTAAAAGAAATAAAAAAGAAACAACGGCGCTTGCGGCGGAGCTCGCCGCCGACGATCGTCAGCGGAAGCTAGAAGGGGGCCTCCGGGGGTCTGATCTTAGATCAGACCCGACAGGAAGGAAGAGGGGAAAGAAAGAGAGAGATCCACTAAAGCCGATGCGCGATCGGATGGTGGGAAAGGCCTCCCCACCTCCTCCGCCGTTGCGGGGCTCCGGCGACGACGCTGGGGAAGGAGGGAACTCCAGAGGCTGAGGCACGGCTGCTTTGAGGCTTCTAGTGGCTGCAAGATGCTTTGAGGCTTCCTCCGGAGCGACGTGGAGACTGGTGGAGCAAGGAGGTGGTCCGACTGTCGCCGCCGTGGCCCTCTCCGGCGCGGGACACTGTTGGAGCAATCCAAGACTCCTGGCGTAGTCCTGGGGGCTCCAGAGTGATCGCGGGAGGTGGTGGAGTGATTCTGGAGCATCGGAGGCGTGCGAGGAGCTGGAGGCTAACGCAGCCACTCTGGATCCCGTCATCTTCTCCGGCGACGGTGGGATCGAAGCGGTATTCCGGCGAGCGTTGTGCAGGCTGCTGGGAGCGGCGAAGTGGCAATGTGGATGGCGTAGGAGCACCGGAGAGGCCAGAGGAGGAGGAGAGAGGGCTCGGGGGTCTGAAAGTCTCTCTGGATTGCCCCCCTCCCACCTTAGTTGCCAGAGTTATGGCAACGGCGGAGCGCCGTAGGCCAAGGGATCACTCTGGATCCCTTGGAAACACTCTAGAAAGAGAGAGGAAGGCTAGAGGAACAAAATTCCAATAGTTGGGAGGAGGTCAGTGTGTACCTGGTCGAAGATGTCTCACCGGAGCTCTGGAAGCAGCGGTTCCCTCTCCTCGATGGCCTCTTGCTCTGCTCCTCTCCTTCTCACTCTCAATTCTCAATTCTCATGTGCTCTAAAGGTCTGTGCATGTGTCCTCAAGCCTGGCTCTTCTCCTCCTTATATAGGCAGTCGGAAACCCAATAGAGTCCTTCAACCAGGTGCGCGACACCTAACAAACTGGGTAACGATTTCTGACCGCCGTTACGACAGCTCAGCAGACAGCGAACGGCTGTCCCCCACGGGCTCCGGTCTGCTCCCTTGCTCGCCGACAGGATGAACGGCGATCTGAGCTTCTCCGGCGACGCATCCTGTGGCTGAGGCTGTTCCATTTCGTGCTGGATTGATGGGGCTCGAGCTGGCTGATGGGCTCATCATGGAGGTGCGAACTCAACTTGTGAAATTGGTGAGGAGGAGTAAAAAAAATCCATGGCTAAAGAAATCAGTAGATGGGTGTAGGTGAAAACAGTGAGTTGAAGAGGAAAATAATGTGAAATTAAAGAGGAAGAAATAAGTGTTGGGTAAGAATAAAATGAGGAGGAAAGAAATGGGCTGAGTTGTTCATCGTGGGCCTTCATGGGCTTCATGGGCCTCATGGGCCTATGTGGGCCCCCATGGGCCCAAATGGGTTTAGTTGGGCCCAAAACCAGTTGAAAGAGTTTTAAAGGAGTTAAATGGGCCTAATGTGGGCCTTCATGGGCCCAAATGAGTCTCCATGAATTAAAAGACTTTGGTTAAATTAAATGGGCTTTTGTGAAGTCAAATAGGCCTTCAAAGAGTTAATTGGGCTTAAATGGGCCTTCAAAGATTTAATTGGGCCTAAATGGGCCTTGTGGGCCCAAGTGAGCCCAAATAGGGTTCGAGCTCAACCACCACATCTCCATCCTGCAAAATCAGAAAATTAGGGTGTCTACACCTTGTTTGTGGTTTTAGGCTGGTAGAGCCTTTGCCTATTTGGTTTGGTCGGTGTGGGCCATGTTTCTTGTGGTTTTGCCTAGTGGGGGTTTGCTTCGTGGTTTTGACCTTTTGGGCCTGAGTTGTTGGTTTTTGGTGGATTTGGGGAAAATGATTACAAAATGGTTTTAAACGAAAATAATTATAGTTTTGTTTTCCACCATATTTGTGGGATGCGTGTGGGGTGACTTTTGTCACTCATGCTTGTTTCTCAAGATTTTAGGTTGCTGGTGCAAACGAGTAGGTGAGTTTGGTATAGTGCACATAGTCTGGAGTCTTGTTGCCGCACATGCAGGTTCCTAGTTGTAGATATTACTGTTTATCTTTTAATTTCTTGTAATTTAATTTGTTTTAAATTATTATGGAAATTGAGGGTGTTACAGATCCCCTCGAGAGTTCCCTTAAACTTAAATCAAGTATCTACTTGAGTGATGAATTCCTCGCCAATCCCGTAAATCCATGGAACCTTCTCTCAACTGGAGAAGCTTGAAACTCTTTGAATGCTTTACAATGAACTCTTTTACAACCTCAACTTGCTATGATCTCCCAACAAACTCAGCAATATGAAGATTTGGATCTATGAAGTAATTGCTCTCAATTTATGACTCCCGTGGAAGAATAGCTTGGGAATGCTTGTAAATACAGTAGGAGTTGTGATCAATTGCATAAGTGTGTTTTCTAGGATCAAAAGGGTCCTATTTATAGAAGGATAATGAGTGAACTCTATATCTAACATTCAAATGTTTCTCTCTAACGGCTACGAATTCGGTACACCGAAATCAAACAATCGACCAAAATTTGCAACAATCGAGTACTTCGGAAGACCGAACTAATTTGGTGTGTCAAAAGTGTTCTCAGTTGAGAACTTCAAACCCCCTTGATTTGGAACATCAAGAAAACCTCATATGCCATTTTTGGATCGTTGCATACTTTTACAATGACACCTAGATTTCATTATACCAAAGGTATTCAGTATGCCGAAACAGAACCTTGAACTAAACTTTTGAAATTTTTCTAAGGGTCTCTTCATGGGTTCAAGTGGATCCAATTTTCCTAGGTTTTGGAGTTTATTGAGAGATCTTTACATTGCATACTAGGAGCAAAATAAAATTACATCACACTTTTTACAAACATATTTTATAAACTCTTCTAGGTGAATTCGTCTGTTGATATTTCCTTGAAGCTTTCACCATGGACTTTCTTCATTACTCTTTTCTTCATGTGTAACGCCCTGGACCCAGGCACGTTACCTAAATCACAGTATCATAAGCAAAATTACACTAATTACAAAAACATTAGATAACTATAACTAAGGCTCACCTTTAGGATCTCAATGTGCGGCTAGAAACTCCGACTCCTGCACCAGAACTCGATTGCACGCGATCTGCACCTGAAAACCAAACAAAGCACATGTGAGTGACATCTAAGTCACCTAGTACGTGCCCCAAACACACAAACCACCAAAACTCTTCAAAACCATTAAAAACTCAGCCTTTTAATCTTCAAAGTTTGGTTTTCTTTTGAAAATCCACTTTTCCTTTTTGAAACATCATTCACTTGTCTTCGGTTTGAAAACACTTGGGAACTTGAGCCCAAGTCCATACTCTTTTCAAAACTCATCTTTCTTTCTTTTTCAAAACATTTGGAAATTTATTCCAAATCATATTCTCTTTCAGAAGCACATATTTTGCATTTTCGTTTAAAAACTCTAAAATTCATTTTCCAAAACATGTCCTTTTTCAATACTTTAGATTTCTTCCCAAAACCAAAATCACTTTCGAAATTCATATTTCTGACCAGATCCAGCCTAAAACACCATACCTCTTGGCTCAAAACCAAAATCGTAAATACTAGCTGGGAACAGGTTAAAACACAATTCTTGTCTTATTCTTAGGATTTTAGGACCATTCATAAGTCCAATCCGATACAGACCACATTTCTTTTTGTTTCTCAAAAGCACATTCCTTTCTTATTCTTTTCCATTTTCCTTTACTAATGTTACCTTGATCAGGGGTAACCAGGCACACAAGCAGTAGGCGAGGACATCCTTTCCCCTACCTCCCTGCACTGTCGCGGTGAAATTTCCTGTGCGCGACGTTGCAAAAACCACAACTAGCAAGGACATGGTAGTTCCTCCTGTGATCCTCCCAACTAGCAAGAACCACAAGACGCCACGTTGCCTCATCGCAACAGGAACTTATCCCAACCCAAAAGGATATTGGTGGACTCATCGCCGCTCCCTGCGAGGGTAGCCTTGCAGGTCTAGACGTGAAATGGCTAAAACACACTTAAACCACCTTTTAAGCGTGAAGCTCACGTGAAAGATACTACAATCTAGAGTCCAGGCCACAAAAGTCACTGTTTCCAGTGAAACAAGCACACCAATGGTAAGAACCACTCGGGAATCAAACTCAAATGAATCTCCAATCCAAAGCAACTCCTAACAGAAGTGTCCAAACCAACATGAGTCGTTCCTCCTCTTGGCAAACTTCTCCATGGTGCCACTATCCCGAAGATACCTCTGCTTGATCCTCAATAATAGTTACACCCAAATCAAGAAACAGCCACCTGGAGGAAAACACATGGGATCACACCCACCAGCTCGAACAGCAGTGCCACCAAACGAGACGGGTAGCCAACTCCACTTGACTCGCCCCATCTCCACCGCAGAAACCAAAAACCTAAAAGCAAACATAGGAGAAAGAAGATCTCCACAGGTCGAATAGCATTATGCCATCCAACCCACAAGCAAATACGAAAATCAACAATAGAACACCCAAAGGAAACATTGGAGAAAAATCTCCACCGCCCAAATGGCACAAAGCCATCCGAGCCACAACCAACCAAGACCATTGGGTATCCTGACAGGAAACCCCAAAACAACACACCGGGCTATGCCACTCCATGGCCAAGCCCCAAACAACACGTGCGACACAGCCCCACAACACCAATGTGCGACACAACCGCACAACACTAATGTGTGACTCTACACGCACCACCCTCCCCCAGATACCCCATCCTCAGATAGAGCATCTGGAAAGAACAACACAAACTTGGGGAACTCACCAGAGCCACCCCAAAACAACAACACACTCCTAGGGGCCCACCGAGTCACCCAGAACAACACCAACACTCATCTGGGAACTCACCGAGTCACCCAAAGACCACAACAAACAGCTGGGGACCTAATGAGTCACCCAGAGACGACAGGAGGATGGAACTCAAAGCATCCTCTGCAACCACCACAAAGACAACAACAACCACACATCTGGAAAGCCTCATGCTTCACCCAGATGTGACAACAGGAGGACAGAGCTACAGGCATACTCCCGCACCAACACCAACAACAACAGACAGATGACCGACGATGACCACAAACCACCAACAACAACAAACACCAGCAAAAACAAACAGCAAACAAACAAACAAGCAAACAACAACAACAAACAAACAAACAAGAAGCAACAATTGTGGAGGGTACACCAGAGGCAGACAACTACTGCACCCTACCCTCCACAGCAAAACACCAAACTACCCAACACTAGGTGGTGGCTAACCCCCTTAAAGGAAACACGTCCTCTAGTCAACAGATGGAGGTTGCCTAATCCCCCTCAAAGAAACAAGGCACCTCCTCAGCAAGCGCCCTACCTCCACGTAGGTGTAGCACACCAAGCAGACCAGGATCCTCAGCAAACGTGAGCAACCTCTGGGTAGTGCGACTCGTCTGACCACATGCACCACAGGGCCTCCTATCCTGCAAATCAGCACAGAGTCATGCTCGGAAAACAACCACCACCACACCCACGGGCAACACAGTGCTTAACCCACGTAAAACTCGTAGACAGCACCACACCACACCCCACTGAGTTGAGGAAATCCTAGCGAACCGCTCCACAGGAGCGAGCACCGCTTCATGTTGTGCTCCCGACTACTATCTCTCAAGCAACTCTACCGAATCAACGATCACAAGATATCCAAGCACTAAGAATCCTTCCAACAAGGAGTCGACGTCCTTCTCCAATCAAGAATACAGACTGTCACTCTTAGATTCCTTGTGGTCCCTCGCACACAATCCTCGCCGAACAGGAGCTAGAGCCGAAGACACTCCTCAACACTGCAAGTAGAGAAAATCAAGGTATAGGAATGCATGATATGCAATTCTACGGAGTCACCCTACCAGACATCCCTAGGCTAGTGCCCCTAGGTGGACCTAAGCTCTGATACCAACTGTAACGACCCTCAAGTCGCCACCACTAAAACTAGCTACAAATTTCCATTTTATTATTTGTTTTATCTTTATTATTGACCAATAATTACACTAATGATGTAACTAAGGCTAAGTACTCTCAATAGGAAATAAAACTAACAAACAACATAAATAAACTAAACTAATGCTCACCTGGATCCCTGATGTGTGGTGGCATGACCCCTCCTATATGCACTAGCAACCAACAGCTACTATGCTGCACCCGCCAAAACACACAAAACAAAGCACACGTGAGTGACCACTCAACGGTCACCCAACACGCACTCCACCTACAACTCGGCAACCGATGCCGAGGGAAACCAAGCACAGGCATCACATCTAGATTCCGACAAACCAAAAGGGCAATCTATCGATGCCCAACAGACAAGCACTGACATCCCTCTCGGATGCCATAACACCAAACCAGGCAGTCTACCACTGCTTGGCAAGTGACAAAATCACGAAAGCCTTTAAAACCATTCTTTTCTTTTCCTTTGCAAAACCATGTGCGTGCACTTTTTTTAAAACCTTTTATGCATGCCCTAGAAAGCTATTCTTGCCATCTCAGGCCCAAAACAACACCAAAAGCACAACTACAGAGACTCTTCTCTATACAACATGGTCCCCTCTAGACCCAAACACAACACTAAGCCACAGAGCCTCTGCCCCCAAAACAACAGAGCCATTGCTCCCAAACACTGCGCTTCAACAGGCGCCAAAACCATGGCCTCCTCTAGGCCCAGAGCCTAATTTCCCAAACCAGGACTCTGCACAAACACAAACACAAGCACAAATTGTGTGTCGAGCTGCTCGGCGCCAAGTAGACAACACTTGCCACAAGCAGTCCACTAAGGAGCGACCACAGTGTCTACACTGCCACGGTGAAACCACCTTGTGCAGAAGCGATCACCATCCCGCGATTCTCCCACCTGGAGAACCCTCAACAATGCCAACCCCTCCTTGGGAAGGCAGTCCTGTCTCTCAAGACACTACCAGCTACGGGGCACACGTCCCATGCACTAGCCACCACAAGATACGCCTCCTCATAGTGCCCTCCACACAGTGCTCAGGAAGGAGTCTCATATCTCCACACCCGACAACATCCGAGCCTCAGTACTCACAGCGACAGTAGGAGTATCATACCTCCCCATCATGTCACGAAACACCTCAACCCGCGGACCTCAACCTCAGCCCTGCGAACGACAGTCAAGGAGTGTTATACCTCCAAGACCCGACGAACACTCGCCTAAGTCTGTTGGTCCCCAATGCAACCAGAAAGCATCAAAAAACTCTTTCTAAATCCATTTCCAAATCTGTACTTTTCTCTTTCCAAAACTCTCTTTTTGGAAAACCTTTTCAAAACCATTAAATGCCCTTTAAAACTCAAGCAACATTGTGCCCAACAGTAGCACAAAAACCAAAGGCCGAGAAACCACAAACAAAACACAACCTCGACAGCTCTCCTATCAGGCCCAGGCAAAAGCACCTTGGGAGCGTCTGGGTTCACGAACACTATGCTCAACCCACGACCACAACCCAAGAAAACACCAACAGTAAAGCAAATACAACCAGAACTCATACGCTCTGGTGCCAAGTGTAAGACACCTACTGGCTCGTGTCCCTCAGGAGCATAGCCAGATCGGCTCAAACACCTGGAACAATGCAACTTAATACTCCATTCAGTGCACCACACACAAAACCACACACATCCTAGACCTAGGGACACTATCATTATCCCTAAAGTCCAAACTAAACCATCTAGGAAAAGAATCTACTATTTCTAAATCATTTCATCTTTTATTCTACCCATACCCCAGGTGGAATCTTGCTAATTCGTTTTTAGGCAAATCCTAGACCATTTTAATGATTACCCTAATCATTTATGCTATTATATGTATCCCCCCAAGATTAATATATATATATACATATACATATATATATATATACATACATACATACATATATATATATATATCAAAACATAAGATAACTTAATGCAAAATCAGGGCCTGAATCAGTAGACCGAAATGGAACGGTCGACCGAACCTGGATTCAGGGCATCAAATTAGCAGACCGAAAAGCTACTCAGTCGACCGAAAACCCTTGATTCGGTAGACCAAAAACGTTCGATCGACCGAACCAAAAATTCTGTCAACACCCAAGACTCTCAGAACGGCAAATCGTATAAATTCGATCGACCGAACCAAGGTCTAGGGGACAATCTGCAATAAAAATGACATACCGAAATAATTCGGCATGCCAAACCAAGCGACTACAAGGTAACCCAAAATGGGACCCAAAGCCCAATCCTGCAAACCATCAATCCAAACCATGCAAACAATATATCAAAATGAAGATCTCAACGAGATCTTCCAAACCACACAAACAACATCGAGATCCATCAAGCGGATCTCGAGAAAATCAAAGAAAACACAAAGGGGATACTATTCACCTTAAACCATAAATACAGCCATAAATGGCCCACAAATGCACAATAAATTCTATAAAATTCACTACAATTACCAGCACACTAACATGCACCTATGGTACAAATTTAGAATCAAAATAAAATCTATGGGGTACGTACCTCCACTGAAGACGAGATGACACGAGACAGACAACGACGCTCCTTCTCCAACCACGAGCAGCTCCTGTCTTCCACGCGACGATGGCGACACGGCGGTGGCTACATCCTCCTCCTCCTAACCATCTCCCTCTCTCCCTCCCGCCTCCCCTCTCTCTTTTCTCTCCCTCCCCCACATGTGAGAGGAGAAGAAGAAGAAGAAGAAGGAGAAGAAGAAGAAGGGGTGGGGGTGGGGCCCGGCGAAGGGAAAGAAAGAAAGGAAGGAAAGGAAAGAGAAAGAAGGGAAGGAAAGAAAGGAAACCACAAGCATGAAGTCAAACCACATGACCTTCCACGTCCACATGACTCGTGCCACCAAGGACCCACCATCAAACCTCCATGGCTCAAGAGAAACCCCAAAACTCCTAAGAGGGCTAGCACAGCACCTGATCCACACCACGCCAAAAGGGTAGAAACCCATAATCCCAGCGTCAGACACTACTGAGAACGTGTCCTACATTAGGCATTGGGACCTCCAAAGCCTAACACGCCTGAATTCACCTTAATTATCTGGTCAAAGCACCACTCCTAAAACCTAGGTCATTACACACATCATGTTTCTTCATCGTGTAATCTATCACAGAACTTGCTCTACAATATACAAGCTAAGAATATATCTCAAATAATCACATTGACTCAAATTTGTTATTATCAAAATTAAATTTTCCTATGTATATTTCCTACAGAATCTAGTTCATGGCTTCGCCCCTTTCAGCAACAATGAGGTCATTTAGATA
>JAMKQA010001953.1:0-17093 GCA_024699735.1 Posidonia australis | reverse complement strand
TAGGGTTTAAAAATTTGATTAATTAGGGTTTTATTGGATTTTAAGTTGATTTAAGTGGATTTTAGCTGGATTAAGTGGATTAGGAATTATGGTTGGATTTTTAAGTGGATTTAATTGGATTTTGTTTGATTAGGGTTCTTGATTGGGTTTTGTTGGATTTTATGTGGATTGTAGCTGGATTAAGTGTTTTATTTGCTTTTCAGTGAATTTTAATGGGTTTTAGTGTTTTATTTGGTCATGTGGGCTAGTGTGGGTCTGATTGGGACCTATGTGGACTAGGGTTTTGGTAGTCACGACCAGAGCATCAACCGGAGGTGCCTGCTACCAAATGAGCTCAAAATTGGGGTGTCTACACATGGCATCCAAACAAGTCAGACAAGAGGCATGAACATGGCATGTGCTGGTGTGGTGCTCACAAGTAGGTGTATAAAGGCAAGTATCGACAAACAAAGCATGAATTAAGTCATGTGCATGTGCGGTGGCATAGCAACAGTGTAAGGAATGCAAAAAGGCATGTTTAGTCTAATATTTACAAGGTAACAGGACAAGCGAACAAGCACAAAGTATATAGACTAAAGACAAGTAAGGAAATCAGAACGAAAGCTAGAATATAGTTTTCTCCAGCGGAGCCACCAGTTCCTATGACCATGTCGGTGGAACCCTACACGGCTCTCCCTTACCAAGTGTGTGGAAGCACTTGAGGAGACCCGATATGGTCACGGCGAAGATGGTGAATCCAGACAAGAAGACTAGACTCGGAGACACCAAGGGAAGATAAGAAAGGATAAGGAAAGGAGTCGCCACCTAGTCTTTTAATGGGAAGACGAGGAAAACCAAACACACAAGAAAACCAAGAAGCAAACAAGATGCAGAAAACATGTGTGCTCCGTGCCTAATTGATAAATGGATGCGGGCTAGAGAAAAGGTAAGGATTTTGGTTACGCATGAGGAAGGGGTTAGGCACCCCCATGTGCCCGAGAAAACTCGGTCTTTCTAGGTTTCCTACTTGTCAAGGGTCTACTAAATGTGTGCTTGCTTATTCTAAATGCGTAGGCTAAAGATGACTGAAAATATGCCAAATCAAAGAGAAGAAATGAAATAAAGGGAAAAAAGTTAATCCAAGGGACAAATGTAGGCATTAAGAATGCCACTTTACTATACGCCCTTGGGCGATGAGGAAAATCGTGAAAGTCAAGAAATTCTCGGAAAGCGTCTCGCGAATTAGCAGAAATTTGGATAAATCCGAGAAAATCAAAAATGGGAAAATAATCCTCTTTTCGGAACCATGTCGGCTTTGTTAAGCCTTTTACTGTACGCCCTCCGGCAATGGAAAGCCAAATCAAACCTAAAGATGAGAAATTTGGAAAGAATCCAGGAGACGGTGAGAAAACCAAGCTTGAAAAGAGATGGAAAAGCATGCGCAAAGTAAAGAAGAAAAGGCAAGATAACTGCATGAAAAAGTGCGACAAAATGTGCAAAATGCATGTGTGAGTGTAAAAATACGAATTCCATGGGCCTTTGTGCAAAAAGCCCAAATTCTGAATAAAAACTAAAATTCTAAAGCCCAAATCATCAAAAATAAATAGGAAAACACATTCTATGCAATTATGAAGAAATTTGGGGTCAAATGTGCAAATATGTGCATTTCTGGCCAAATTGGTGTTTCCTAGGGGTTAGAATGCAATTTTGCCACTAAAACATGCATTTAAAGCAATTCAGTGGAAATTCAGGGTAAAATATGCAAGAAAAACAATCCATGAAAGTTTTAGGGGCAAAACGGTAAATTTACCCTAGAAAACAGCCATTCAGTGTGAAATCTATAAAGTGTGGGGGCTAAGATGCAATTTAACTAGAAAAACAATGTATTCAGAAGAGTTTTTGTGAAGTTCAGGGGTTTAAATGCAATTTATTCAGCAAAATATGCATTCAAAATGATTTTAGAGAAGTTCAAGGGCTAAAATGCAAATTAACCAAAGAATATATGCATTCTGTGTTATTTTAATGTGGTTTAGGGGTTTAAATGCAAATTAACCAACAAAATAGGTAGTCAGAAAGGTTTCAGAGAAGTTTAGGGTATTAAATGCAAAGACATTGGATTAATTTGCATAAAAAGATACTCCAGGGGTTTTTGTTAAACTTTTAAACTTGGAAAACATTATTTTGAATGTTCAGGGAGCATAATGCAATATTTTCAGTTAAAACATTATTCAAACGATTTATGAAAAATGACTCAGGACCTAAGTGTAAGAAAAGGACCTATTTGTAATACAAAAGGGATCTAAATGTAACAGATAAAAAGTTTCAGAATTTTATTAAAATAACAAATGTTTTTAAATTTTTTAAAAAGAATGACAACGGTGGCCATCGGCGATGGAGCTCCACCGTCAACGACCGCCGGAGAGGCAATCAAAGACTTTCCCATGGTCTGATCTCATCAGACCCCATGGGAAGCAAGAATAAGAAGAGGGGAGAAGATCCAATGGCTTGGATCGAGGTTCCAACGGCGAGAGTGGACCTCCCACCTACCTCACCATCGAAGCACTCCAGTGACAACGTTGGGGAAGAAGGGAGACTGTTGGAGCTACGGCGCAACGATCCGGAGGTCGCAGAGGCTTCTGGGCATCGAGAGGAAACTTTTTCTTCTTCTAGAAGTGAGTATGGTGGATGATGACGCGGAGGGGAGCTCTGACTGCCGTCGACGTCTTTTCCTTCGGCGAGCGAGGTTGCGGGCGCGTTCCAGTGGTCATGGTATGGATCTGAAGGCTCCAGAGTACTGGGGGCATGCCATGGAAGCTTTCTGTTGGATCAGAGCGATGTGGAGTGGCTGGAGGTGTGCGTTCCTGTTCTGGCTCCGATCATCTTCTCCGGCGATGGCAAAACGTCACGATTCCAGCGATCCTCTGGTGGAGACCACCACGGCAATCGGGTTTAACCTAAGTTTAGGACTTGGATTAAGGTTTAACCTAGATTTAGGATTTGGACTAGGGTTTTGTTTTGTATTTAGGTTAGTTAGGGTTTTGTAGTTAGGTTTTGCATTGGTGGTTGTCGGAGTGAGGTGTGGTTATTGGGTTTGGCCTATACATATTTGGGTGTCTACATGCACACATGCATGGGTACGCTGGTCATCACGCCATGGCACTAAGTGGCGAGATGATAGATCTGGAGGAGCACACGGGTGCTATAGATATAGTGTATGCAAGACCCGCCCTAGTTGCACAAATAATGTCAACAGCAACCCCAAATGCACTTTTTGCCAGGATGAACGACCTAGAGAAAACACTACGACAAGTGTAGGGCGGGGACCGCTAGCCTTATACCTTCTGTGACCTTTGCTATTTCCCAAAGGCTTTACACCCTCTGAATTTCCATATCCTGAAATTTGAAAAGTATAATGGGAAAGGCTGCCCCATATCACACCTTAAGGCATACTATGGCGATCTCGCTCAGTTACAAGCTGACAAGAGACTTCTCATTCGCCTCTTTCAGAAAAGCCTCACAGGCCCAACTTTGAAGTGGTTCACATCCCTAGATATGACCACTGTAAAGACCTAGAATGATCTTAGCCAGGCATTTTTTGAACAGTATTCCTTCAACCTCGACATGGTCCCAAAGCATGAGGACCTAGTCGCCACAAGGCAGAAGCCCCACGAGCCATTCGGGGAGTACGTTAGGTGCTAGCGAGCCCTCCCTTCACAAGTTCACGATAGACCTTTTGACGAAGAGTCTATCGAAATAATAATTCGAGGAGCGCAACCAACCACTAAGGCTCTGCTAAGCATCTAGGCCATTTCCACCTTTGCATCCCTGATCAATGTTGGCACTCGTGTTGAGAGCTCACTGAATAGTGGAAGCTTTCCTATATTAGCAGCATTCGCAAAGCAGACCATGGCTTCAGGCAGAAACAACAACAACAATGGTGGCAACAACGGATCCAACAATGGGTATGCACGGAAGAAGGATTCGGCTAAGAATGTTGTGGCATATGTTGGAGCTCCTGTTATGTTGGTCAATGTGGTGAGCTCGCCAGCTCAGAGTCAAGTGGTCTACTCTCCTACACCTAGGGCACCATGCACATCACGAATCACCACCACTGCTGAGCTAGTCTACCAGCTCACACTGGCAAAGCAAGGGCGCTACCAAGGATCAAGACGACCTCCATGGAATTTCACTCCTCTGGTTGAGCCACTGAGCGTTGTGTTTCCTAAGGTTGCGTCACTCCTGAAACTTCCAGAAGTTCGCCCACCGCTGAACCCACTTCCGCAGTGGTTAAAGTGGATTTATTCTACAGTTTCCATAGAACTGCGGGGCACTCTACGGATAACTACTATACACTCCGGAAAGCAATTCAGGATTTGATTGACTAGAAGGTCATCACCATCAACACGCAGGAGGCAGAGTTCGCACCAGCTGCACAGACACCTCATTCCTCTGCATCCACATCTAGCAATATAGTTAACCGGCCCTTGTCGAGCATGCACCCGGAACTTCAGGAGTCCATTTCCTTTCCTCTGATTAGGTTGCACCTTTTGATGCTTCCCTCCTCATCCATGATGTCTCAGATCCGTTCTCTTATCAGCTTAGTCAATCCTTCATTGAAGCTTCTAGTTCAACAATCAATATGATCCAACTGACTGCCCAACCGAGGTGCACGGCTGCAAGACCTACTATGCAATCCACCCCTTCAACAATTTGTTTGTTAGCCAAACCAAGGCATGACCTGACCCACCAAGCGCCAATACCTACTCTGCCAATTTCAGTCCCAGTGGAATTAAGGGCCCATGCTCCTGTGGTCATCAACTTGACACAGGATACTCATCGCATGTGTTATAGCTATACCATAGAAATCTGTGCTGAGGTAACGCGGTTAGGACGAGTATACAAGGCCTTGATTTTGGCAAATAAAACCAACCAACCCATAACTTTGTCTTCTCAACCAAAGAACCAGATCCCCAATCAAATCCCTGAAGAGACAATCCCGAGAACTAACCCCACCACTACCAAGACTAACCCGCCTGTAGCTGACATCACGACCTAGTTAAAGAAGGTCAAAGCAGACATCTCCATCTGGGACCTAATCCATACATCGACTGAGCATCGAGAGGCATTTCTTTGAGTTATCCAGGCCGCTCATGTTTCCCCAACAATAAAACCGTCAGCCTTGGAAAGCATAGTAGGGATGATAGCCGCACCACAGGTCATTTCATTTTCTAGCTCAGAGCTTCCCCCTGGAGGGACTAATCATAATCAACCATTGTTCATCACAGTGCAATACCAAAATTTTCGTATTCCTCTTACTTTGGTGGTTAATGGTGCCAGTTTAAATGTCTGCCCCTTGCGAACTGTAAGCCAGGTCGGCTATAAATCTGAAGACATTACTCCAACTGTGAAAGGAATTACAACGTTCGATAACACGCACCATGATACTCTAGGGATTTTGATCATTCCCTTAATCATTGGTCCTACTTGTTTTGAGGTCGAGTTTTATGTGGTCGACCTCGAGCCATCCTTCAATCTCTTGCTTAGGCACCCTTGGCTCCACAAGCATCAGGTTATCCCCTCAACCCTTCACCAAATGATTAAGTTTCGCTGGAACAACGACATTACCATTGTGATGGCAGAAAACCTTGAAAAGGATAAGGTTGAGACAGTCTCTTCAGTGTCACTCCATACTGTCCATTTTGACCCTAAAACTTCTGATGTGCTTTGCTGTGTCGACTGATTTGAATTGGTCAATTTCATTCTGATTCTCAAGCGTGCTAGCCATTTGGTCGCTTTTGGCAACCCATTTTTGATGGTTGAGAATCTATGTCAAAGGTGGGGATACGAGAAAGGAGCACGTCTTGGGCGAAATGGCCAAGGAATCGCTGAACCAATTGCCATAGAGAAAAGGCGAGAGTTCGAAGGACTGGGATACAAGTGGAAACCACAAGATGGATACTCGAAGTGTCGTAAGTTCCAAAAGCTCGTTATTCCACGAGATTTAACTAACTTTGTAAGTGCAAGATTGCTAGATCTCAATCAGAGTTTTGTGCTTGCAGAGCCTGAGCAGGATAAACCAGTCAATGGGTTAGAATGGATATGTGTGGAAGATTATTACTCAGAGGAGGAAATTGTGGACTCCAGAGTAGATTCGGTATCGTTCATGCCACCTGGGATAGCTATGCTGGCATTGCCACCTCTAGAGTTAGCTGATGGACTTTCTACAGGTCCAGCTGTAGTCTTGGATTCAGCAGGGGAAGCCTCAATAGTAGCAGCATCAGAATATCAGTCAGTTCTGAAGGGGTTGTAGTCGGGACAGCCGAAATCATCGCATGTGGTGTTAGAAACTACCAGTGCCTATTATGTGGATTGCGTTTTCGATGAAGATGAGGGGGATGTTGTGTTTGCACAAGTTGATAGCATGCTCGGCAATCTGGAAGTTCTGTTTCAAGAGCAGTTGGCGGTACTGGCAGAAGACACGCAAAGTGAGCTTAGGCGCAAAAAGGAGAAGGCAATAATGATAGAATACACTGCAGAACAGACAATTGCGCAATGACAGTCTGCTATTATGACCCTAGAAGAGAACAAAACACTAAACGCTAAACCAGAGGAGTTTATCTCCTATCAGCCGAGAGGCGGGTCTAGGTGGTATTATCAGTCCTGGCCTCACTTGAGCGGTGATGTCCAAAAAAAAATATCCTGAGTTAGGCTCAAGAGGGAATGTGGGCGGCAGCACTCACATCAATCAGTCAGAGGATAGCTGCCTACCTGTACACATGCTGTATAAGAAAATCATGAAAGTAAAAACTCTAGTCTACATAATAAGGCTGTGAAAGAAGTAGGACAGCCAGATACATCTACAAGTTCGGAAATAGTAGAGTTTGAGATCATTAAAGGTGCATACAAGAAAACCAGGGCTACAGTAACTATTCTAAAGCATTGTCAAGGGCAGAATGCTGAGAAAAACACATCTGAGTCACTCTTTTCTAGTGAGAGAAACTCTGCCCTCTCTCTAGAATCGAATCTCTTGGCATTTCTGCTAGGCGTGGCGGGATTTCAAATTTTCGCTTGGCGGGACTGCATTTGGTGGTTAACTCATCTTTCTGGTGACTTTGGTATGGCTTATTAGCTAATTATGGCTGATAACTCATCATTAACGGCCCGCACCTTGGGTGATTTCCTGCCAGCGACCCTCTTGCCCGGAGGGGGTGGTCGGGGCTTGGGAGGTACAACCAGAGGACATGGGAGCCATGGTACTACTTCGCTTGGGCGGAGGAACAGATCGAGATCCCGAGGGCCGAGGAGAACAGGTCAGGGTCATCCGCCTCCTCCTGTGGTTTCTGAATCGTCTTCATGGGCTCAGAGATGTGGAGCTAGGGGTCTGGTGTCGAGGTTGCTGGAGTATTTTCCCCCAGAAGTTAAGGAAGGGGTTAAAGTGGCGGTCTGTCCCCAGGAGGAAGTCACCCTCATTGCAGCAAACTAGAATCGGGTGTTGATGGGGTATTTTATTGGTCTCCGGCCATTTGTTTCGGCTCTGGCTGCATATTTCAAGAAGGAATGGAAGATAAAAGGAGATCTTCAGGTGCTTTCTCGCGGTAATGGCTTCTTGCTGTTCAAGTTCACTAATGACACTGATATGCAGTTTGCCTTAGAGGGTGGTCCCTGGTTTGTTAGGAGCAAACCTTTGATTCTTCAACCTTGGTCGATGGACTCCAAGTTTGAGAAAGAAAAACTTTCCTCTATTCCTATTTGGATTAAATTTCCAAATTTCCCTCTTAGATTTTGGTCTGCTTCATTTATTGGGAGAGCAGTAAGCACGCTGGGTCGCCCGGTCTGTATAGACGAAGCCACTGCTCTTGGTCTCAGGGTTGACTTTGCTAGGGTATGTGTCGAGATTGATGCTGGTTTCTCCTTTCCTCAATCTATTCCAATGGAGGTGGCCGGTGAAACTGAAATGATTGATGTCTAGTATGACTGGAAACCAATCCCATGTATTACATGTAATTCCTTTGGGCATGAAAATGCTTCCTGTGTCCCGGCTGATTCTCAGGACTCTGTTCAGCCTGCAGAGCAAGGTGAAACACCACGAGCTGCGGAGGTAGTTGCAACTGGTGGCCCAACTGAATTCCCTGCACTTGGCCCTGAACTCATTAGAGAAAAACCTTCTCAAAAACAACAACAACCTCCTCTAGTGTCTCCTTTGCAGGGTTCCCTAAGGGTTGCTCAACGGGAGACTTGCACCCCTGAGAACTCTAGCAACTCACCAAAGTTTAGGAAAACTTACAAGGCTACCCCTTATGCTCGAAGGATGGATCATGGCCCTTCAAACTCTTTTGCCTTGCTTGCTTCCTCTGATGAGGAAGTTGAATCATTGACTGCAATTGCTCAACAATGCACGAAAACCATCCAATCACGCAGGCTTGGTGCTGGGAACACTTCCAAGGAAGTTCTGAATGCAACTCGCCCACCTGACATTCATGAAGATTCTTAGCTGGAATGTACGTGGACTGAATAAGGGAGGGAAACTCTCTGCGGTTAGGGACTTCACCTCCCGGATGAACTGCCCTATTATTTGTCTTCTAGAGCATAAGATTAAGCAAAATGTTGCTGGTACTATTGGCCATCTCTGGCCTGCTTATGAGGTGATCTGTAACAACAACTCGGACCCTTCTGGAAGGATTTTGGTGCTCTGGCATAGCTTGCAGGCCTCTCTCTCGCTTATCTTTGAGACATCTCAAATGATGCACTTTGAGGTTCGCCTCCACCAACATGACCCTTTCTTCCTCTCGGTAGTCTATGGGGCTAACGACACTGCTACTAGGAGAATTCTCTGGCATGACCTTCAGGAGAATAGTTCCTCTGATTTTTGGATGGTGGTTGGGGATTTCAATTGTATTCGATTCCCCTCTGAAAAGACTGGCTCAACTACTTTCAATACAGGCGCTATGGATGACTTCAACCAACTCATTGACAATGCATGCCTGATGGATCTTCCTTGCATTGGTGCAGAATTCTCCTGGAGCAACATGAATCGCGCTGCTCCTATTCAGACGAGGATTGACAGAGCACTGGTCTCAATGAACTTCAGCAATGATTATCCCAATTGTCGAGTGCATTTGGGGACTCGTCTAATCAGTGACCATTGCCCAATGGTGATTTGGATGACTGGGAATGAGCGGGCTAGGACTAAGCACTTTCGGTTCTACAATCATTGGACTCTTCATGCAGACTTTCTTGGTTTTGTTCGTGCGAATTGGTTCTCCAACATCAAGGGCAACCCCACCTTCAGATTCTTGATGAAGCTGGTATCTCTGCGAAAGAAACTTATCCCCTAGACCAATAGAATCTTTGGTAGTCCCTCCATTCGCATCAAGCATTGCTTGAATTCCCTGGCGTCAATTCAAGAGGCGCTGCTCCTTGATCCCACTAGCTCTGTTTTATGGCAAGTTGAATGTAACTATAGGAAACAACTTCTGGTACTCTACTCATAGGAAGAGATGGTTGCTAGGCAACACTCTCGTATTAGATGGCTGAAGGAGGGGGACTCCAACACTAGATTCTTCCACGCCTCCATGAAAGCTCGCCGGGCACGCAACAGTATTCTTTCTCTTGAGGTGGATGGTGTTCTCTGCTCTGATGGGGTGGCTATCCAACAGTCTTTCAGGAGGATTTTTTGCGCTCTGTACAACTCCAAGGAGGGTTCGGGGTGTATTTCCCCTGATCTTTTCCCGCCCTCTGTATCCACTTCTGCTAACCAGTCTCTATGCACTCTAGCAACTCTGGATGAGCTCACACCTATTGTGATGCATCTGAAATCTGACAGTGCCCCTGGATTTGATGGGTTCAATGCGGAATTCTACAAGAAAGCATGGCCGGTTATCGCTGAGGATTTCCTTGATGCTTTCAATAACTTCCTTCTCTCCGGAAAACTCTTGGGCTCTCTAAACAACACCGTTCTCTGTTTAATCCCCAAGTGAAATATTCCTGCCTCCCCGGGAGATTACCGCCCCATAGCTCTTTGCAATGTGGCGTACAGAATTTGTGCTAAGCTACTGGCGAGTCGGCTTAAGCCTTTGCTCCCCTTACTGATCTCTATTAATCAGTCCACATTTATTCCTGGTCGGCGGATTGGTGATTCAGTCCTCTTGGCTCAGGAGCTGTGCCACAACATACACTCTAGTAGGGGCAGCAACCGCATGTGCATAAAGCTTGATCTCCGTAAGGCGTTTGACTCACTCAACAGGGATTTTGTGTGCAATGTGATGCACTCGATGGGATTCTGCACTCAATGGATATCATGGATGGAGGAAAGTATGAATGCTCGGTTCTCACTTTTAATTAATGGCGAGTTCTCTGATTGGTTTCCCTCCACAAATGGAGTGCGTCAAGGTGATCCTCTGTCACCTTATCTCTTTGCCTTGGCGATGTAGGCCTTCTCTGCAAGGATGACTCACGCTGAAAGCCATCAGCATATCCAGCCGATGAAATGTGGAACCATATCTGTCTCCCACATTGTTTTTGCTGATGACCTCATGGTATTTCTCAAAGCTAACAAGAAGAATGCTCGTGCCTTGAAGTGCATTGTGGATGTATTTGGTTCCACTTCTGGTATGCAGATCAATCACCACAAGAGTACCATCTTCTTTGGTGGCTCGCCTCGCTCTGCTAATTGGATTGCTTCCTTTCTGGGATTAACTATTGGTCAACTTCCAATCAGCTACCTTGGCCTCCCCTTGATATCTAAGAGGTTGTCCGCTGGTGCTTGTACTCCCCTTCTGCAAACGATCAAGAGTCGACTGCAATCCTGGAAGGCGAAACTTCTCTCTTACGCTGGTGGAGTTGAACTCATTCACTCTGTCCTTTCTGCCATGCATGTCTACTGGACGTCCAACTTCTCCTTGCCGTCGAGTGTGGTTACTGCCATTGAGAAGCACATGATGAATTTCCTTTGGTTTGGTGATGACAAGGGCCGCTGTATCTTCATTGCATGGAGGAAATTATGTAGGCCTAGAAAGGAAGGGGGCCTTGGCATCCGCAGATTAGAGGATTCTAACACTGCGTGCATGATGAGGCTGCTCTGGGAAGTTATTACCAACACATCTGCTCTTTGGGTGAAGTGGATAAGAAACAGATATCTGAAGGGTGGCTCTATCTGGTGCACGAGACCACCATAAAGCTGCTCGTGGGCATGGCGCAGTATCTTACGTGCCCGTTCACTGATGCGTGACAAGATTCAGTACTCCATTGGGGATGGAAATTCTTTCCTCTTCTTCAAGGATCCTTGGCTCAACCAGAGTAGCGTTTGGGAACATACTGGGGAGGCTCTTAGGCGTGATCTTGTTTGTGATATTCGTTCCCCTCTCAGTCGTTTCATCTCCAATGGGTGCTGGGCTCTTCCTAATGCGACTACTATGGAGATGAGGGATATTTGGCATGATATTCTTGCCACTACTATTGCTGGAGGTGTTGACACCATTCGTTGGCTTGCTGGTGATGGTGGATTCACGGTGCACTCTGCTTGGGAGGCTATTCTTGAAAGCAGCCAGGAACTTTCTTGGACTGATATGGTCTGGCAGAGGGGAGTCATTCCTCGTTTTGCTTTCTGTGCTTGGAGAGCACTCTCTAATGGTCTTCCTACTCATGATGCCTTGAAGCGCCGTGGCATTGCCAATGTTTCCAGATGTGTTCTCTGTGTCCATGAGATGGAAACTCTTGACCACCCCTTTTGGCATTGCGGCTATTCCTCCATGGTTTGGAATACTCTCCTTCCTGAGTTGAGTAGACTGCCTGCCTCCTCTCTTCGTGAAGCAACTCTGGCTTACTGTGCTGCAATTCGGAATTGCTAGGATTGGAAGATGAAGATTAGAAAAGCTGCTCTGATTTTCACGGAAACTATTGGTAGAATCTGGCATGAAAGAAACAGAAGGTTTTTTGAGGAAAATTGCACCACTATTGCGACAAATAGGCTTTGTGAGCTGGTGGGAGGATGATGTGGTCTGCATTCTCCTCTCTTTTGTTCACCTTTTTTTGATACTCTTTTTTGGGATGGTGGACTCTTCTTAGTGTTGGGTTTCCTTTTGCTACACTTTGGGTGGCCATGGGCCTTGTATGGGCTTCCTGGCTCTTACCTTGGGTCATCTCTTGACTCAATCTCTTTTTGTACACTTTTTACTTTTATACATTTGAGGGTATCCCTCCTTACTGTTGACAAAAAAAAGAATGCTGAGAAAGTGTGCACCTTTGAGGACACAGATCCATCATTCCAGCAAAAAGTCCTTCCTGAGCTTATTGCATGTGGAGAAGAAGATGATGTAGAAATAGAAGAGGAAAGTCACGATGCATCAGAATTCCAGTCTTATGATGATGATCCAGAAGGCTGTAAAAGGAAGGACTTTTTGCATCAGAACTTGCATGTAGAAGAAGAAACGGAGTCTGTAAACATTGGCACTGACAAAAATGTCAAGGAAGTGCGGATAAGTGCTAGACTCAAAGCACAGGCCAGAGCAGAACTTGTTGAGCTTCTCCGAGAATATGCAGATATCTTCGCCTGGAGTTACGATGACATGGTCAGGCTAGACGTTGAGGTAGTGGTGCACACATTACCGCTTAAACCTAACGTCAAGCCAGTTAAACAAAAATTGCACAGATGGGGACCACAGTGGCTATTGAAATTGAAAGAGGAGATAATGAAACAACATAAAGACAACTTTATGATGGTCGTCCTCTATCCAGAATGGTTAGTGAATGTGGTTCCAGTACCTAAGAAAGATGGTCGAGTCCAAGTGTGTATTGATTACAGGGACCTAAACAAAGCAAGCCCAAAGGATGATTTCCCACTCCCACACATTGATGTGTTGGTAGACAATACTGCAGGACACAAAATGTTGTCATTCATGGATGGATTCTCAGGTTACAATCAAATCTGAATGGTAGAGGAGGATATGGAGAAAACATCCTTTATTACCCCGTGGGGAGTGTTCTGCTACAGAGTAATGCCATTTGGGCTCAAAAATGTCAGAGCCACATATCAAAGGGCAATGACAGTATTATTCCACGATCTCATGCACCAAGACATTGAGGTTTACGTGGATGATATGATCGCTAAGTTAAAGGAGCCTGAAGAACATATTACTTGTTTGAGGAAGCTCTTCAACCGCTTGCAAAAATATAAGCTACGATTGAACCCCTACAAGTGTGTTTTTGGTGTGTCATCTGGCAAGCTGCTGGGATACATCATTAGCCAAAGGGGGATCGAGGTGGATCCGAACAAAGCTAAAGCCATCATCGAGATGCCTCCTCCTACAACATAAAAAGAAGTCCGAGGGTTGCTGGGGCGGTTGCAGTATATCAGTCGATTCCTTGCCTAGTTAACACCAATTTGTAAATGAATCTTCAAGCTCTTAAGGAAGAACGTGCAGATTTGCTGGAATGAGGAGTGCCAGGAGGTGTTTGATAAAATCAAGAAGTTCTTGGTAAGACCACCAGTCTTAGTTCCTCTGACACTAGGGCATCCTTTGTTGCTCTACTTGTCAGTAACACAGCATTCAATGGGTGCAATCTTGGGTCAGCATGATGAAACAGGTCGCAAGGAGAGGGCCATTTATTATCTAAGTAAAAAGTTCAATGATTGCAAAGTTAAGTATATCGCAATCAAGAAAGTTTGCTTGTCCCTCGTCTGGGCTACACACCGCCTAAGGCACTATATGATGGCATATCCAGTTCTATTATTATGTCGACATGATCCCATGAAATACTTGTTTCAGAAGCCCACACTAGTGGGTAGATGTGTCAAGTGGCAGGTGCTTTTATCTCAGTTTGATATCAGTTTTGTCACTCAAAAGACGATGAAGGGACAAGCCGTGGTGAATCACTTAGCAGATTTACCCTTGTCAGAGTATCAACCCTTGCAAACTCAATTCTCTAATGAGGATATATTGTTCACCATTAAGGAGGAAGAGACAATAGACCCTTGAGATAAAGATTAGTGGCAGCTTTACATTGATGGCACAGTTAACAGGAGAGGCATGGACATCGGTGCAGGGCTAGAGACCCCGCAAGGCCAGATGATCCCACTTGCTCTAAAGTTAACCTTTGTGTGAACCAATAATGTGGCAGAGTACGAGGCATGTATTCTTGGCTTGCGGGCTGCATTAGAACATGGTACATGGAAGCTGCATGTGCATGGCGATGCCATGTTAGTTATCTCACAAGTTAATGGCAACTGGAGAACGAAAGACCTAAAATTAGTTCCATACCATAACCATCTCTTAAAGCTGATGGCAGAGTTTGAGACGATACGCTTTTCTTTCATGAATAGGGCCAAGAATGCTTATGCAGATGCACTAGCCACTCTTGCATCCTGGTTGTCCATACCAAAGGATGACACAGTGAAAGTGTCGGTAACCTGCATAGACCAGCTGACACACTACATGAGCATAGAAGAAGCAGATTCCACAGCAGAGCTCCCATAGTATCATGACATCAAAGCCTACTTGGAAACTGGGAATCACCATCCAGATGCGTCAGCGGCAAATAGAAAGACCATGGTTCAATTGCCTTTAAAATATGTGCTTGGAGCGGGTCACTTGTACAAGAGGTCTTACAATCAGATGCTTCTACGTTGTCTTGATAAAAAGGAGGCTGATACAGTAATGTTGCAAGTGCATGTTGGGACATGTGGGCCTCACATGATTGGGGTATTATTGGCCAAGAAAATAATGTTACAAGGTTATTTCTGGTCAACCATGGAGATAGACTACTGTCAATTTGTGCAAAAATGTCACAACTATCAAGTCCATGGCAACTTCATTCATGCACCACTGTAGCAGCTCCACAGCATGTTGTCACCTTGGCCTTTCTCAACATGGGGAATAGACATCATTGAGGCAATCCACCTTGTAGCTTCCAATGGACATCAGTACATCCTGGTAGCAATTGATTACTTTACAAAATGGGTGAAGGCAACTTCTTACAAGACAGTGATCACCACTGTGACTAAAAAGTTCATCAGGAACAATATCATTACCCGGTATGGGGTCCCGCAGTCAATCATTTCTGATAATGGGACAAATTTCATAGCCAAAAAGGTTGAGGATTTCATACAAGAGTTCCATCTCAGGCATCATAGCTCCCCGTACCATCCTCAGATGAATGAGGCTGTGGAATCCACCAATAAGAATTTAACCAAGATTCTTAGAAAGATGGTGGAAACACGTAAAGACTTGCATGACAAGCTCCCATACGCTCTATGGGCTTATAGAACATCAGTTTGGACTTCAACTGGAGCAACTCCATATTCTTTGGTATATGGTATGGAAGCAATCCTACAAATAGAGGTGGAGATACCATTGCTTAGAGTCCTGAAAGAAGTAGAGCTAGAGGAGACAGTGGGTTGAAGACTGCCTTGTTTAGTTGAACTTGATAGATGAGCATCGGTTGAAAGCTATGCATCATGCGCAATGCTATCAGAAATGCATGGCCAAAGCTTATCAGAAGAAGGTCCGACCAAGAAGCTTTTTGCCAGGGGACCTGGTCTTGCGAGCAATACATCTTCCTGACCGTCGTGGCAAGTTCAGACCAAACGAGCGTGGACCATTCGTGGTCAAACAAGTCTACTCTGGAGGAGTCGTCATCCCGAGGACATGGACTGCATCGAACAGTCAGAGCCAATTAATTCTTGTTACCTGAAAAAGTACTATCAATGATCATAAACCATGTGTCCTCACTCTGCAACATTATCATTTTTCTTCATGCATGCATGATTTCATTTTGTCAATGTCTTTCTGCATCCATGTAGCCATGCATCTTAGCACATACTACTTCTCATTTAGCATGCATAGTTATAAATAGTTGATTAGCATCATCATCACATGCATGGATCTTAGCCCGATGATGATAAGCGGAATAAGCTTACCAATGTTTGGAATGCGTAACACCTCCTCAGGTAGATACTATTCAGGTAACCTAGGGAGTGAGGGAACCACCTTTCATTGTCAATTAGGCGAAGTATCCAAGCCACTCAAGGACCCTACACCTCCCAAAGGGAGGTAAAATGTTAGGGGTGAGCATGAGAGCGTGAGAAACAAAATAAAAATATATTATCTCTAAAAGGGCATAAAAGAATTAGAAGACAGAAGTCACAAATAGAAGTCAGCACTACAAGAGAAATAGGATTTTGCGATTACAATATTCCTCGCTAAGTCCTCGTTGATTCCTTGCTAAATCCTCGTTACAACGTTTAACGAGGACGTAACGAGGAATAATTATCCTCGTAGCTATGTAACTCGTTAAATCAATACTTCGAGGATATATCCTTGCAATATGCTCGTGTAAAGTTAGCAAGAATATTACTAGGAAATATTTCCTTGTAATGTCCTTGATATATCCTCGTAATTCCTCGGCAAATGCTTGCTAAATATCATAAGATTGTATCGTCGTTCTAGTTTTAGCGACGAAATTGCGAGGATATAGCAAGGAAATTTCCTTACAATTTGCTCACTAAGTGCTCGATAAATACCATTTTCTTTGCAAGGATATAGCAAGGAAATATCCTCGCTAATACTAGGCAGTTAAAAAAAAAATAAAACAGTACATTATAGAATTGAACCTGCTAAATTTAGATTCGTATACCTGGTAAAATGACATTCAAATACATTCACAAGTACATTAAATTACACATATACAAATTTTAGAAAAAAAAAGTTTTAATCGATCATACAACATAAGATTTTACGCATTCAAAGTTTTTACAAAAAAGTAGCTAATACAATACTGAAATATCTTAATACAAGTCGATAAATATAATACAAGGCAAAACAATATATTACATATCACATTCTTCGGGAACCAACTTGCTTTCCTTTACCTTTTGAGGATGATGCATGGATGGAGCGACGACGTCTATACTCCTTGAAATCGTCCTCATCATCACTTGCCAAATCAACTTTTCACTCGTCCGTATATCTTTTGATTATAGAAAACAAACTTAATAAATATTGTAATGAACAATGATTAAATTATAATATTGAATTCAACATGACAATTTATATATATCAAAAATTATAAAAGTAAATCAAATTTTACCTTACAAGTTGATCCTCCAAAGCATGTATTTC
>JAMKQA010001952.1:0-17930 GCA_024699735.1 Posidonia australis | reverse complement strand
TTTTTTTTTTTTTTTTTTTTTTTTTTTTTTTTTTTGGGTTTTCTGGATTTTTTTGATTTCTTTTTGGATTTTGGATTTTTTATTTTTTATTGATTAATTGATGGGTGTATGGTCACAGCCTCCCTCTCATGCATTTAGGATCACAGCCTTGTATTATCTAAGGTGAGAGAGTGGTCCCTTCTATAATGCCTTGACCTTTTGAGGAATTGGGATTTCGCGCTAGCCTTAGTTGATTATTACCTCCCTTATTTACTCAATCCTTGAGCTTTTAAGTTTTCTGTCCCTTGCCTATGGTGGAAGAGTTGGGGAAGACTCGAGGTTTAGCAGACTCTTGGTGTCAGTTATAGTTTTAGTGTCGTCCACCAATAGTTGACCCTAATGCACTTATAGCTCACCCAAGGACTTCTCTTGGCTTTTCTTTTCTTTTTCTTTTTCTTTTGAGATTCCCTTCTCTTGTTATTTTCTGTAGATGCCCGTCCATCATTACCTTTCTCGGACTTATGCTATGACGACACACCTACACGTTGGTTTGCTCACCTCATTTTGAGTACCTACCCATCACCGCCTACTTGGACTTATGCTATGACAACGTACCCGCTTATTCGTACTCTCCCCTCTTTTGGGCACTTTTCTAAGTTATTTTGATCTTGTTTTGGTGCGCTCATCCATCACCGCCTTCTCAAAGTTATGATAGGATGCCACACACGCTGCATAGGACATGTGGCTATTATGATATGCCTAAGCTTCGAGTGTGCTTTACTCTTATCTCCCCATGCGGTGCATGTAAGGATGGGATAAGGTAAAATTTACTCTAGTTGCTCAGCTTCTTTTCCATGTAAGAGACAACTTTCTTCTTTAGCTGGTACTAGATCTTGAGTCCTTTCTAGGCTTCAACATGTTGATTAAGGGTGTACTTCTAAAGTACATGTAACTTCCACATATTTGAGGATATCCTCAAGTCATCCTACCCAATTTAGTGGATCTTCCTTGAGTATTACAGTCTCTACTTAGGAAAACCCTAGATAATATTTTGGCAGCTTTGCTTAATGTTCTAAGGTGTGAGGCGTGACCCATACTCATCAATCATCTTTATTATTATTTTCATTATTGCTATTATTAAACTTAGCCTAGCATACAAAGAAAAGGAAATGTTTAAGCAAACAGGAAATTAAATGTTTTATTTACATGTTTTTGCAAAGGAAATGACCTTACTCCTAGTGGGGCTCGATCGAGTCTCTTATTTCCCTCCCCAAATGGAGGGGTGTATCTGTGAGATGGCTATAGGAGCCTGCCCCTGGTGTTGGAACCTCAAGTACTGGTGCCGCATCATTCGATTTTTCCTTGTGTTTGCGCCCAGTCCTTGCCTTGTGAGGATCACGATTGGACTCCTCTTTCGTGCTTCTCCTAGTGTTGAGTGTTGAGGTACTGGTGGCGCATTTTTTATTTTTCTTTTGGCTTACACCCAGTCCTTGCCTTTTGAGGATCCCGGTTGGACTAATCTTGACTAGGCTCTTCTGACGTGCCCCTAGTGACTGAATTTCTTTGTGAAGGATCCTTTAGTGCCTATCCACTGATGTGTCTCAAGATCTCTTCTTGGCTACTGTATCTGCAGATGCCCCTGGTGGGCCCACTTTCTTCGGTAGGATCTGGCGGCTTGGGGGGAGGGTTGTTTCTTGCATGGTTTGCTTGTAGGCTTAGATAGAGAGAGTTGATTGCTACCTCTACTTCATACCAGCCTGAGTCAACGTATTCGTCGTAAGCATCTTCTCCCACATGTCTTGAAACATTTGAGAGTCCAGCCCGTCCTCATACCAACGGTTGTAATCAGACCCTCCTTCTGGTGGCTCTTCATTACACAACTCTGGTGGGGTCTTCCTTTGCCTAATCCAGGATCTATTTCATGCTCAGCCAGAACAATAATCACCTCCCCATGATACTTGAACTTGAGTAGTTGGTGTATTGGGGATGCTACCACACCAATCTTTGCCAGCCAGGATCTTCCTAGGATCAATGGTTCCACCAGATCCTGTTTCATGACTATGACTATGGTGGTGCTGGTAAGGGGTCCCACAATAATATTTGTCTAAACGGTGCCCATCGCCCTTGTTCGACTTTGATCGTAGGCCACGCAAGCAAAGTTATGCCTGGTTATTCCAATCTCTTCAATGTCAAAGTGGTTCAACATGGACAGGGAACAGATACTCTTGCTGGCGTCGATATCAACAAACACTCTAGAAAGGGTATAGTTGTTGATTTCAATGGAGATGATTAGCGGAAGCAAGCGATTTTCCAATGGAGGCAGTTCGATATCCTTGAAGACTATGTTCTTTTCTTCAAAGTTTGCGATGGCCTTTCTTGCTAGTTCAAATGGCTCTCCAACGCCATCTAGCTCATATGGTTTAGCAACGGGGAGGAGGTCGGAGTGGTCATGATCATTGACTTCCTCCTCGTCTTGTTGGTTGTTTTCTATGCTATCGTCATGAATGTTTTCGTCAAACTCCGTTTCTTAAGGAGGTGTTGTTGGTACATCAGGGCCCCTTTCTCTTTCAGTTGGTTGCTCAAATCCTATCTTTACTTCTACGCACTCGATGGCCACCAACTCTAGGATTGTTGGCTCGTCTTCCTCAACTTCCATGTGGATAATTGAATTGTTGGGCAAGGGTTCTTGATGGATGTCGCATTGTTCCCCTCGGGATGTCCTCTTTGAGTTTTGTCCACATGATTTCTCCTTCATCATTCAGATCATGGATTTTGTCCTTGACTGTGAAGCAGTCCTCTAGTGTATGTCCATTCTTCTGATGGTATGGGAAGTACTTAGACAAGTCAACACTGGGAGCATTTGGGGTAGGTGCCAAAGTCTGTATGTCTCCACTCTCTACTAGTATTTTGTAGACATCAAATAGCGGCTCTAGAAGTGGTGGATAGTTTTTCCTTCTAGGCTCGTGATGCCGAGGTGGAAGGAGGCCATTGTGGGACCTTTGCCTCTGTTGTTGCCCCTGTTGGGCATACACTTGGTAATTTGGAGGCTATTGATATTGGTACTGAGGCTGTTGCTGCAGTTGTGTCTGTTGGAACTGATGTTGCCCTTGGTTCAACTATTGATATGGTGTTGCCATCCTTTGGCGTTGGACCAACTGCCTTTGGTATTGCATTGGTTGAACTAATCGCTCCTCATGTTCTTGTTGAATTGCGACCTACGCCATGTTGTCCGTACCACCTTCTTGTGTGTAGCTCAAGGTTTTCTTCTTGTCTCTTTCTTCAAACTCCAAGAATGATAGGTTCTTCTTATTGCAAAGAACCCTCGTGGCTCTGTCATATAATTGGGAGTACGTCTAGAAGTCGCCAAGTAGCTAGCCCATTCTAAGTGCTTTAGTACTATTCCGGGCAATGACTTCGACGGCTTGACTTTCAAGGATGTAACATTCAGATCTAGCTGCCATGTCTCTCCATCTGCTCGCGAAGGTTACAAAGTCCTCCTCAAGTTTCATCTTTTCGGCAAGGAGATCTTTGATGGTAGGTTTGTGTTGGATGTAGTGAACAAATTGCTGTAGGAACTTGTCCAACATAGTCTTGAAGTCATTGAGGTCATATGCAATGAGCGTATTGAACCATCTTAGTGCTTTTCCCTAGAGGCTCTTGAAGAATAGGTATACAATCAGCCCATTATCATATTGATAGGGTAGGGAATCCATGGTAAAAGTTGCTAGATGATTTTGTAGAGTGCCTATCCCATTGTACTATGGTGTTTTAGGTAGCTTAAATCCGGGTGGCAGTATGAAGTGTGGGAACCTCGATGCATCAAAGCCAACCGGTGTTCTTGATGTGACTCCTACCTCTACCAGTGCCTCCGATACTATCCTTTTAATGTCCAGACTTTGAACGAGTTGTTGTCCCTAGCCCTAGTATCCTTGTTGAAAGTACTATTGTAGAGTGGTACCATATTAAGGAGGGAAGAAGGATTGAGCCAGTGTACATGGGGACTGCATGGTTAAAGGTGGGGTTGTCCTTAACTACGAATTTGAATGGTATCTTAGTGGGGATTGCATGACCGAAGGTGAGGTTGTCCCTAGGTATGGATGTAAAGGATAGTTTGGTAGGGATGGTGTAGCCTGTTGGGCAAAGGGGTAGACCGATGTGATATACTAAGCGGAGCATGGTGTAGAGGGGACTTGTATTGGGAAATTAGTGGTTGGGCTCAGTGGCACTATGTATGTATTTCTCCTAAGTGGTGTGGCTATTGGGCCCTAGTGGTAGTAGGAGGAAGATCCATGCAAATTTGAAGCTTGTGGACTAGAGAGACCACAATGGACCATGGGTTGGTGAGCATGGTTAATTGTCCTTTCTGGTAATGCATAGGAATTAGGAATAGATTGGCAAAGGGGTACTCCAGGATTAGGCATATCTCATCTTTTCCCCTACTCTTCTTTCAATAGATTGGGCTCGGTGCAGCGTTGAAGCGCTGAGGAGGAATCCCTGTTGGCTTGTTGGACTACTTCCTTGACCCGTAGATGTTGAGGCGGTTGGTGTGTAGAGAGGGTTCGTGTAAGAATAGTACGCTTCTGCCATCTCTGACCAGCCTTTTGGATGGTCTATTACAAATGACTAAAATAGAAAAGAAAAAACTACAAACTCTACGCAACACTATGTTGTATCCTACTTCAAATGTCTAGGAATGTAAAAGGAATACAGACTCGAATGCAAATAAACACAAAGGAGATGTTTACAACTCTATTTAACAAAGAAACTAGAGACTCAAGACTATATCAGTGACCCTGTAACCTGTTATTGCATGCACAGACCAAACTACCTTGCAAACAAGTCAATCAGAGCGTGTCCATCTAACGTTGCCCATCAACATTGCGTTAAAGCACATCGTCAATCAAGTGGGTGATGGAGGAAGTCGCCGGTCAGTTAGGCGGCACGTGCCCCTAACTGGTCCAGCAATCGAGATTTGTCTTGGACAGACCAAACGCCACGTAAACCTAATGAAACAATCAAGTTTCAAAGAAATCACGGATTTATCTACAAAAACTAAGTCATATATCCTTAGCTATGTGATCTGGGACACCTTAAAGGTTCCTACCCTAGATGGACTCTAGAAAATACAAAAATGGGATATCTACAGAAACTAGCTTAAACCTCAAGTCACGTCACTGCTAGAATCTAGCTTAAAACCCCAAGTCAAACCATAACTCAATTCTAGCTCAAAACCACACACACTGTTCGAATAAAACCTGTCGTATCACCTTGGCCATAGTGATCGACTTGGTCACAAGTAGTCGGCGAGACTTCAACCTCGAGCCCATTGCACAGGTATGGTGAACTACCCCACGTAGGAGTTCAACCGCCCCGATCGAAGTCTCACAGTACCATGCAGGTAACATGCATGGGGTGCATCCTTACGATGTCCCTTGGTACCTGAGCACCTGGGGACTCCAACCCCAGACCCGACCAACATCGGAACCAAGAGTAGTCTAGGTCTACCATTACCTCAAGTCCTGTTGTACCACAACTCATAGTCACAAAGCTCACTCCTCAGATCAAACTCGACAACCACAGCCTAGGATGCATCCTTGACCACTCAGAGGTCCCAATACCTCTTGTCGGTACGGTCTATTGGCTCACATGGTTCCTACAAAATTTCAAAAAATCCTTTTAAAACACATGCATCTCTTTTGAAAACCTTTTCAAAATTTTCTCACCACTAAACCAATTTTATCAAGTATTTTGTAACTATTTTTAATCATTTAACATTTTAAAGTTACTAAAACAACTAGTTATTGTCTACTAGAAATCTGCATTTCACGTAAGCCATTCACGCCTGTCGCTCACACGACTCGCTCGTGCCCAGCATTGCTCGTCATCCTCGCACTCTACACTCATGCTGGTAGGTTGTGCCTATTAGTCTCGCTATAGTTTTTATAGAAAAACTGGCAAGCTTAGAAAACCTATTGAATCTCAGTAAAATCTCCAGAAATTCACAAAAAACATCATACATTGCTACCAATCACTAGAACATGCTAAACTACATAATTTTTATCAACCTTAGGCATGATTCTAGGAAGAAAAAGAGGAGGAAACGCGTACACAGTGAAGTTGGTTGGTTCTTCTTCCTCCGGTGAGCTCTCTCCAGTAACACAAGCCACCGCCTCCATCAACATCCTTCTCCGACGATGGTCATCTCCAATGATGGCTCACCTCTGACAACCAATCTCCGATGGGCTCCCTCTATCTCTCCTCTCCTCTCTTCTCTCTCTCTTCTCTTCCTCACTCTGCTGGTTGGATGGCAACACAGGGAAGGAGGTCTTGGCACTTTTATAAAGCCTCCACCACCGATAGCCTCTGAGTCTTTCGATAGCAGAACATGCGAGGCGGTGGCAACACTGGTAGGGCGGTGGTGTTGGCATGAAAGGTGGAATAGCGCATTACTACATTAGGATGGCGTGTCGACGATTCGCACTGGTAGTATCTGCTAGTCATCCGCATTTATGGTACTCACTTAAAAGATTTGCCTAAACTTTGCACCTACTGTAGTCGCCTACGCAATTCGTTTGACCTATTCTAAACAAAGCCAAAGAGACACCACAAACCAACTATGGGAAATAAACACACATTTAACAAGGTCTCCAATAACATTAAGTCCCAGCTTATCCAGATTACATAACAAATTCTCAATTACAATGCTATATCATCTCTGGGCTTCTGGATACAATGCTGCGGTCGACCCTGGATATTACAATATCCCCAAGTCTATTTGGTGGTCAGCTTTGATAGTGATTACCTCTCCTTGATGCTTGAACTTAAGATATTGGTGTACCGAGGATGCATCAACACTAATCTCTACTAGCCATGTCCTTCCAAAGATTAGTGGTTCAACTAGATCTTGTTCCATAATTACTACTACGACAACGCCGGTGAGAGGACTAATAGTGATATCTATTTGGACGGCTCCAACTGCTTCTCTTTGACTCTTGTCAAACGCTACACAAGTAAAGCAACGCTTGGTGATCTCATTTTCTTCAATGTCCAGGTAGTCCAGAGTAGATAGGGAGCAGACACTTCAGTTGGCATAGTTATCGACAAGCACTCCAGGAAGTGGATATTCGTTGATCTCTACTGAAATAATTTGTGGAAGTAAGCACTCTTTTGGTGTAGGCAGTTCTATGTTCCAGAAGATTATATTCTTCTCCTTAAAGCTTGCAACAACTTTTCTTGGTAGTTCGAAGGGATCGAATTCAAGTTGCTTGTTCGTGGGGAGGAAGTTAGAGTAGTCAAGAGCAACAAGATCATTGGCTTCTTCTTCATCTTGCTGACTATCCCATGTGTCGTCTTTCTAAGTCTCCCATTCTAATGAATCTTCCTTAGGTGCATTCAAGTCTTCTTCAGACCAGACTTCTTGAGTGTCCATAGCTGGTGCTTCTAGTTTCTTTTCCATTTCGGCTAGTTGCTCTTGATATTGATCTACTTGTATGTGTTGAATGGCTACCAATTTCGAATGAGTTGTTGGTCGAATGTCCACAACCTCCATGTGGGCTATCAGATGGCTGGGCATAGGGTTCTGATGAATCTACATTTCATGTTACTTCCCTTGAGTTTCCCTCAACCTTTTTTAAGCTTAAACCACATGATTTCTCCTTTGTCATTTAGATCATATATTTTTTCCTTGATCGTGAAGCACTCTTCAAGGGTATGCCTGTTCTTTTGGTGATATGGACAGTACTTGAATAAATTAACATTGGAGGCATTTTATTTAGGCGCTAGAGGCTGTAAATCGCCACTTTCAACTAATATTCTGAAAACATCGTGAAGTGGTTCTAGAACTGGTAGATAGCTCTATCTCTTGAGTCCTTGGTAGCTTCGTGGTGGAGGAACGTTATGGTAACTCTTCTACCCCTATTATTTCCCTTCATATTGATTACTTGGTGTCCCTTATTGGATATAAATCGGGTACGGAGGCTGTTGACACTGTTGTTGCTGGGGTTGCTGCTGTTGGAATTGTTGTGGTTGTTGGAACTAGCTTTGCCTTTATTGGTATTGCGATTGATACTACGTTGACTGCACTTGGCACTGGACTAACTAACCTTGGTATTGAGTTGGCTGCTCTTGATAGTGAATTGGTTATCCTTGGGCTTGAACTTGATACCCAAACTGGTATTGGTGCCTTCCTCCTTTCTGCCCTTGTTGAGTTGAGAACTGTGCCATGCTACCTGTAATGCCTTCAAATGTATAATCTGAGGTCTTCTTCTTGTCCCTTTCTTCGGGCTCTAAGAATGGTAAGTCCTCTTTATTACAGAGGACTCTTGCAACATGCTCGTATAGTTGGGGATAATCGTGGAAGTCGTCAACCATTAGCTCTGCTTTGAGTGCCCCTTTAGTGTTTCTGGCTATGATCTCGACTGCTTAGTCCTCATGAATGTAACACTCTGATTTGGCCACCATGTCCTTCCATCTACTAGTAAAGGTGACAAAGTACTCATCAGGTTTCATCCTCTCAGCAATTAGGTCTCCTATTGTGGGCTTGTGCTGGATATGGTGGCTATACTAGTGTAGAAATTTCTCCAACATTGTCTTGAAATCATTGAGATCAGATGCTATGAGCGTATTGAACCATCTCAGTGGTTCCCTCTCAAGGCCCCTGAAAAAGAGATATATAGTGAGGTCGTTATGATATTGATAGAGTAGGGCATCCATGTTAAAGGTAGCCAAATGATTCCTTGGATCACTCATCCCATCATAATTCTGCATTTTGGGCATCTTGAATTCAGGTGGTAGAATGAAAGGTGGGAATTTGAAGTGTCAAAATCGACTGATGCTTTGATATTACACCTACTTTTGGAAGTGCAACCGAGCTTATCCTTTTAATATCTGAATTGTTGCCCTCAGACCTGGTAAGCTTGTGTCTGATGGAGTAGTTATTGTTGAGGGGTATCGTATTGTAGAGAGAAAGGTGAGGGTTGAGCTAGAGTATAGCATGACTACATTGTCAAAGGTGGTGGTTGTGGTTGTGGTTGGGTTGTCCCTAGGTAGTGTTGTGAGTGGTAGCTTGGTAAGGATTGTGTGGTTTACTGGTAGATTGGAGTCGTAAGATATTGCATGGTGTATCGTGTTGATGGGCCTTGTATGGGGAAATTTATGGTAAGGCTTAGTGGCACATTGTAGGTATTACCTGGAGTAGGTGGTGTAGGTGCGACTAACGGGCCCTGATGAGTACTTGAGAATGGGGTTCTTTGTATGCATAGAATTTGTGGGGTAGAGGAGTTATGTTGAACTCCGAAGTAATGGACTTGATTAGTTGCCCCATTGGGTAATTGATGGGAACTAACCGACAGTGGCCGTATCGTTTGAGACATCACCCCTAGGAACATATGTTCAAACAGGGCATTCCATGGCTGGAAATAATTTATCTCTCCCTCTCCTTTACCCTCTTCTTCAAAAGAGTGGCCCTTAGAATTATTTAGATCATACACTACAAGAGTAGGGGTCCTAGAGGAGTAATTGTATGGTATGGCTATATGAGAAAACTGTCGGTGAACCTTCTACTACATGAACCTTGGAGTGTCGAGTTCTTTAGTGTGTGATGTTGGAGTGTTCAAGAGGAACTCGTGTTGGTTCATGCAACTATCAAACTGATTTATTGCTGTTGCGATGATTGACATGCTGGACATGGTTGACATGCTGGAAGTGTCAGCATATGAATAATGTGCTTCTACTATTATTAACTGGCTTCCTCTATGATTCTTCTTCTGAAACTATTATAAGTACTAAGAAAAAGTTCAAACTTTGATTACAACTCTACTTCTTAAACTATTACAATTACTTTGAAAGGAAAAGAAATTACAGACTCGATGAACTGAAATATAAAATGAAAGTTGATTGCAATTCTTAGAAACAAATAACTAATGATTTCAATCTATTGTTGCTTCTTCAATGTCCTTGTAACTTGTATTTGCAATCCAAATCAATCACAATTTTTAAACAAGTCACCCAACGTGCGTAATGGTGATATAGGAGTCCACCTGTAGTACCGGGAACGTGCTTGAACTGTGTCGTGCCGAAGTCACCCACTGTAACAGCGACAAGTCTCATCGCCAATAGTAGAGGCACCGAAATCCGACATCGGTTTGAAAGGTGATGAGATTGCCTTTAATTCCGATGGTTGAAATCTATCCTTGACAGATCAACTATCACCTAAGGATGATTAAGCAAACAGGTTTTAGACAGAATGTTGGTTTTACTTGATTTAAATAATTGATTACTTGATTGATTTAACCTGCATACTCTCGACCGTTAGGTTGCTAAGGCTAGGGTAAGGCTAACTTCGTGGAATCTAAGGTCACTCAATGGGATTTTAAATCTTCTGGTACCGTTCTTTGAGTTTTGTAAGGGTCTACCAAGAAGACTTAGACAGTAGGTTTGTCTCTCTATAGAAGGACCTGCAACTTAGAATTTTGTTCATAGGGTCATATCCTAGTAAACCACAAAGCCGTAAATAAACAAATAACACTAAAGTATCAAGTATCTACCAAGGGATATTATTGACTCAAGGAAAGAGATGGAGTCAATAATATCTCTTCAGGACACCTTAAGTTCTCAATTTAAGTGTTACAATCAAACACGAAGCATGGGAAAGCGACTAGCACTGATGTAGTTCACTCGGTTTGATTGTTCTAACTAAAAATAGATTTCCTTAAGAACTTTAACTTTAATGTCAATCAAATAGTTTCCACTTTATTGGTGGATGTCAAACAAAACCTAGAAACCGTTAAAAATCTGAAATAAAAGTAGATGGATAGGATTTTTTTATCGTAGATCTAGAAAAACAGTGCAAACAAAAAAAATATACAATCTGCAAGAAAAAGCCCTACCCAGATCATGTCGTTATTGTCATAGGCATCGAATTGAATTGCCACCTCTCAGTGCGACAAGACTCGGTGTCGCTTCTACTAACGACTAGATGTGAAGGCTTGTGATTGCTAGGAAAAAAACCTAATAAAAGATTTGGGTGTCATGAAATCCTAAATGCACGACTTCTTGACCTAAAACTGTAGCTAGATCTATAAAAAAATAAACAAGAAGGAAAGGAATTCTCACGCTCCATGACAGGTTGACTCAGAAGTTGGTCCCACCGTGATTACCAACTTCTATAGATGTAGATTTGGGGGTGCATTGGATGAAGATGTCGGTGCTTTTACATATGCCAACGACTAATGTGATCATCACTTGCCTATTTGTGATGCTAGCTGATGTGATTCCTGTGGGAGATGTGATTGTGAGATCTCCGTGTAACGACTCAACCCTGAGCCGTTACCAAAATCTAGCTACCAATTTTTTCTTTATTTACTTACAAGAATTACTTGCATCAAATTTAAAACTAAATCCAACATTAAACATCATAAATAAAAATGCTATTAACTGAATTAAATTAAACTAAACACTTATCTAGAACTCTTGAAGTATGGTCAACTAACTCTATCTTCACGCACTAGCAAACTCCTACTCCTATCCTGCACCTGAGAAAACACCAACAAAACACATACGAGTGACCATTGAAAGATCACCTAGTATACATTCCACTGAACACACATTACTCTGGCATCTCTCCTAGATGCTGCACACAATCTTGGGCAATACTCTTTTGCCTCACAAGCAACACAGTTACGAACTCATGCTTTTGAAAACTATTCTTTTCTTTTCTTTTCAAAAGCATACCCTTGACTTTCAAAACCATTTTCTAACTTTTCCTTCAAATCATAAGAAAGATTTTCAAAACTTAATGCATACCTAAAATGACCACTCTTGTCAAGTCAAGCTCACAACCACTGGAAAGTGCCACATGAACATCAAGCCTCTACTTAGTCAAACAGCAAACCATATCTCAAAAACTAACACAATCCCTTTTTCTTTTTTTCTTTTCTAAATCATGCTAATGCCTTTCAAAAACACTCTCTTTCTTTTCTTTCAAATCTCATGCATGCTTTTCAAAACTTGATACTCTACTTAAATTGGCCATTCTTGCCAAATCAAGTCACAACCACTGGAGTGTGCCACATAAACACTGAGCCTCTGCTCAGTCAAACAACAAGAAAATCTCAAAACCGGCACAATTCCTTTTCTTTTCTAAACATTTTCTTTTTACTTTAAAATCTCATGCTTTTCACAAGCATCTTTGTAATGTTTGTGCCTGATTTTTCAATTAATGTAAAACCATGGAAATTATTTTATTATTTGAATGCGGTTTATTAATGGATAATCAGATGTTGTGGCTACTGTTGTGGTCTCTCTATGTGTTTTGGCTTCCTTGGTTGTTTATTTTACTAGCTTTCTATCCGCTTGTTTTTAATTGTGGGCCCATGTGGGTGTGTGGGACCCACTTGGACTTGACTAGGCTTGGTCTTGGTCAAGGGTCCAATGCTTCATTCACGAGTCTCCCATTCCACCTCAAGCCCGTGAGCCCTATTACAGGAGGCCAACACACTCCATCGCTTAATAGCAAGGGCTGGTAGAGGCCAACTGACAGGATTTTGGGGTGGTAGGGTAGCAGCGGCAGAGGGGTTATATAAGACGGGGAGATGGCATGAGGGAGTGGAGAGCCGAACTTGTGTGTGTGGTAGAGACCAGGGTGAACTGAGAGAGAGAGTAGGAGGAGAGCTTTGTGCTAGAGGAGGTCGTGTGGGCGGAGAAGGCTTGCATCGAACCTCACCGAAGCCAAAGGACGTCGAAGGCACACGGGGCTAGTCGAATACCGCAAGTGGTACGCGTTCCCCCTTCTTTAGGTTCCTCTGTGCCGTTGGGTTCTGGTTGAAAAATCATGTTAAAATGAGTAGAAATCTTGCAAAAATAGGGAATATGATGAGAAGGTGTTGTTGATCATGTATGCAATGAGATCTTGCAATTTTATGTTGATTTCGTGGGCTTTTATGGATTAAATCGAATGCATGCTATAGTGGCTTTATATGTGTCTTGTGTCTTTGTGATTTTCTATAGAACAACATGCTTAATGGTTTTGTGAATGGATTGAAGGATTTTGAAGTAGACTTGGTGTAATGACCTAGACCTAGATTAACATTGTTAGCTAGATATTTTAGTGGAATTTTGGGGCATTAGATGCTGAGTTCCCTGCGTTCATTGTAAAATGTAGCCTGAGCAACATTCTATGCTTGTAATGTGGGTTTTGGCCTTTTTGGTGTTGAGTAGTTGTGGTGTTGTACTGACCCTTGTGGAAGTTAGAGGGTTTGCCCTGAGCTGTGAAAGTTTATCGGCTAGTCCTTGTTTGCACCAATCACGTGGACATGGGAGGTCACGTGGTTTGATTTCGTGTCATGGGTTCTTCTCCTTGTTTCTTTCCTTTCCTTCTTTTCTTTCTTTCTTTTCTTTCTCCTCTTTTCTCTCTCTCTCTTAACGGGCCCCACTCTCCTTCCTTCCCTCCTTCTTCTTCACTCTTCTTCTTCTTCTTTACTCCAATCTGTCTCCTACACGACACAGAGAGAGGGGGATAATGAGAAAGAGACCAGAGAGGGCTAAAGGAGAGGTGGCTAGAGGAGGAGCTCGACGTCGTCGCGCCACTGTTGCAAGGAGGAGAAGAAGAGGAGGAGGCTCTGACAATGAAGGAGGAAGAGGAAGAAGGCTGACCATTTGTTCATGATACACACCCCTATAGGATTTTCTTTTCTTACTTAATTCAATACATAGGGCATGTTAGTGTGAATTGAATGGATGTGGATGCTTAGAGAATTTATGGTGATTCTTGGGAATTTATGGTGAATTTATAACGAGTTGGTGTTGGGTGAATAGTATTTTTGGCTCTTTTTTTTTAATTTCTCGAGCCACAGGCAACGGATTCTCGTGAATTCTGTCCCAGACTGTCGATCTCGATGAGTTCTTCGATCTAATATATGGAATGTGATTTTTGGTTACTTGTGTAATTTTTGGTTTCGAAAATTTAATCTTGATTTATACTATTCATCCGAAGTGTTTTTCAGTGATTTCTTGAGCTGTGGTGCATGGAATTGGATGATTTTTATTCCATGGTGTTGCTTGTGTGATTTCCTTGTGTTCAGTACCTTGTTTGTTGAGTTCTGTGGAGAATAGACTAGGATAGGATTTGGAATGGGTGTCGACAGCATGGGTTCAGAGCTCTATGCTCTGAACCAGGAAAACTGCCTAGGGAACACCTCCCTGGTGCACCAGGGAGGCGCACCTAGCAGGTGCCCAGGCAGGTTGCTTTGTTGCTGGTTTTGGTTGTTACCTTATGTGTTGCATAAGCATGACTCTGTCAAATGGAGTTTTAATGGCATGAGTAACTTGCGAGTTCATAAATGATTAGGAAGATCAATAGAGATTGCCTAGAGATTGCCTAAAAGAGACTAGCAAGATTCTACTTAGGCAATGGGTAGAATAAAAGACTATAGAACTTAGAATTACTAGGTTCTCCCTTTAATGGCTTAATTGGACATTAGGGTTTATATTTAACCCTAAGATTGCAGTTGAGGTACGATTTGGCATGGTGTACTGAATTAGATATTCAGTGGCATGGTTGGGTGATTGACACTGAGCTGGTTGTGGCTCATGTGAGACACAAGCTAGTAGACATCAGATACCTTAGCACCAAAACTTGGTGTTCTGAGTGTGCTTGGTGTGACTTTCTGGGCTTGACCGAAGGGTTGTTGTGGTAGTACTTTGAGTTGTGGTTTTGGTTTTGATTTTCATGTCACTTTTAGGCACGAAGTTTTGTGACTTTTTGGGAAAGATATCTAATGATTTTTGAAATGGTTTTTCAAAGGTTTTAGAAAGAAAACTGCATCAGTTTTGCAATGGTTTTGGAAAGTATTTGAGGTCTTTGAAAAAGGGACTAAAACACCTAAGCTCTCTGCCAACCTATAGAGACGGTTGACACCACTAGGGTTGTGAGCTACTTGCTTAGGAGAAGGTCCATGTGTTTTGTGGTTTTTGAAGGACGAAGAGATTAATGCTCCTAGCCGACCTTTCAGAGATGGGTGATACCTTTGGGGTCATGAGCTGCTTACCTACGTTGAAGTCTACATGGTTTTAGTGGTTTTGTTGGTGTTTGTAGTTGTGATTTGAGGTGTTGACTGGACCTGGAGGTGAAAGAGACTTTGGTTGTTCCAAGCATTGAGGCTAGGACACCGAGAGGGTGTACCTTATGGTTTGTCCCAAGAGAGGGACAACTCACCTAGGAATAGGGTGTGCAGGATTGTCCTAGTATATGGTTAGCCTTTAAGGGTCCTACAGGTGGTAGGATGACAGGATAGGCAGACTCCACTATATGGTGGTTGTCTGTGGCAGTACAGACATCGTGGTAGCTCCACGATAGACTGCTTATGGCCAGTGTTGACTACTTGGTGTCGAGCAGTTTGACACATTGTTGTGCTTGTGGTTTTTGCTGAGTCCTAATTTAGGGAATCAAGTTCTGGGCTAGAGGTGGCCGTGGTGTTGCGCCTAGTTGAGGCGTAGTGCTTTGGAAGCAATAGCTCATTGGTTTTGGTCTAGAGTAGACCGTGGTTTTAGAGCAAAGGCTTTGAGACTTTGGTGTGGCTATTTTGGTCCAAATGGGACCGTGCTGCGCAAAGCAGAGGCTCTGTATTTGTTGTGTGGTTGCTGTTGTGGGTGCCTAGATGCTTTAGAAAGTGTGCAGATACCATGAGTTGTTTGGTCCATCCAGAGAGTGCGTGGGACTAGGTTGTGTGTTTTGTGTGGTTTTGAGCTTGTGTCGGCAAGAGCAGCCTTCTCAGGCATGCATATAAGAATTTTAAAATGCATGCATGTGGTTTTGAAAGGAAAAGAGAAAGAATGGTTTTAAAAGCTTGGTTTTTGAGGTTTTGTCACTTGCAAAACAATAGTGGATTGCCTAGGTTTGGTGTTGCAGCCTCTAAGTGGAAATGCTTGTGCTTGTGTGCTTGTGGTGTAGTTACGCCTGCTTCGTCGGCACCATGTGCCCAGTGATTAGGTGGGGTGTGTGTTAGGTGACTGTTTTAAGTGATCACTCATGTGTGCTTTGTTTCGTGTGTTTTGGCAAGTGCAGGATAGTAGTTGTTGGTTACTAGTGCATATAGGAGGAGTCATGCTGCCACACATCAAGGATTCTGGTAAGTGTTAGTTTAGTTTTATTTTCTGTTGTTTACTAGTTCTGCTTCTAATGAGTGTACTTAAATTTACTTGCATAATTAGAGTAATAGTTAGATAATAATAATAAAATGAAAAATTGTAGCTAGGATGAGTGGTAGCGACTTAGGGGTCATTACACTTGGAGGTCTACACCCCATATTTTGCTTGTAATTTATGAGGAATGTTGGTTGGGTCTGCCCCTGACTCCCAAGTTGGGGAGAAGAGACGGCATAGGGAGGCTTAGGTTTTCTACAATCACAGAAAACGACATGCCGAACTGAGTTCAGGATGCTGAAATGCCTCAATTGGGGTTCCCTGAACCACTGATTCAGATGATTGAAGGGTTTCGGTCGACCAGATCATGACATTTTGGCCGATCGGCTATGTTCAATCGACTGTTCTGGTAAGGGAACTGATATACTGATAGAGATTCAGGCGACCTAAAGGTTTTGATCGACAGAATCAGCGATTTCGGTCGACTAGATCCTATTCGGTATGCCAAATCAGGACCCAAATAAATGTTGTTGAATATTTTGTAAAATGTTGATTAAATGTGATAAATGCATGATGAATGTGTTAAATGCATGGAAATGATGTATAAGATGATTTGTGTGAAAACAATGTTTTAATAGTGATTTCCATGAAAATGTTAAATATGGAATATGTGGAAATAAATATGGAGGATTTCTTAAGAAATGGGAAATGCCTAAGTAAATAATCATGGACCTATAAAGGGGTGAAATTTTGATATTGAGAACCATTAAAATGTGGAATGTAAATAACGATTTTGAGATTCTCAAATGATTTCTTATGAAAGAAAAATGGTTTATGAAAAGTGATTTGAAAAGAAAGCTGCATGTGGTTTAAAAGAGAATTCTGAGATTTTGTAAGAGCCACATTTAGGCCAAGACTTGCCTACTAGGGTAGTGAGACCTCTTAAGATGTCAGGGACATGTCCTTAGTTGTGGTTGTCGAGTTTCAATCTAGGATAGGAGCCTCGAGATTCATTCAGGATTTCTCCAAGATTGTTGCACTATTGACCAGATTGACCAAGAAGGAAGTGCACTTTGCCTGGGATTGGCAGTGCGAGGAGAGCTTCAATGAGTTGAAGGCTCGTCTAGTATCGGCCCCAGTGTTGACTTTGCCCTCTGGGAGTGGTGGTTTTACAGTCTACAGTGATGCCTGTGGGACTGGTTTGGGGTGTGTGTTGATGCAGCATGGTAGGGTGGTGGCATATGCCTCGCGCCAATTGAAAGATCATGAGAAGAATTACCCCACCCATGATTTAGAGATGGCTGATGTTGTGTTCACCTTGAAGATTTGGAGGCATTATTTATATGGCGAACAGTTTGAGGTGTACACAGATCACAAGAGTCTGAAGTACATCTTTACTCAGAAGGATTTGAATCTGAGACAAAGGCGTTGGGTGGAGTATATCAAAGATTATGATTTCAGCTTGTCCTACCACCCAGGGAAGGCTAATGTTGTAGCAGATGCTCTGAACAGGCGCACTCATGTTTTGGCTAGTCTAATGATCCATGAATAGAAATTGATAGAGGGACTAGTGGAGTGCAGACCCCGGAGACAGTCTCAGGGACCCGCCAGAGTAGTGCTCGCTAATTTGTCTGTTCGTCCGAGAATGATCGAGGCGATTATCATAGCTCAGCAATATGATTCTTTTGTGTCTGATATCTAGAGGAAGCTGGAAGTTGGTAATGCCCCTCATTTTTCAGTAGGGGTAGACGGTGGGTTGAGGTATGATATGAGATTATATGTACCTCAGATAGAGGAAATCAAGAACAGTTTGC
>JAMKQA010001951.1:0-17767 GCA_024699735.1 Posidonia australis | reverse complement strand
TGAATAGGCACAAACAGCAGGAAATCTAGTCAACAGGAAAGCAGTTTCTCTTACTTTCCATTTCCTGGAAAATCCTGTTGACTCTGGAATTCCTGCGAAATCCTTTCCTTTACTTTCTGGGTGCACAAACAGGCCCTAAGAAGACTGTAGATTCTAATAATTTTCCAGGTCATAGATAACTTCCTGGTCATAAAGGAGGTGACACCATGAACATTGTTTTCAATCCAAAGAATTACATACGTTACCAAATTGGAATTTAATGACCATCCCACATGCTGAAAAGTTAAGCATCTTCATCATGTACATCATGATGCATGAACCATGCCAAGTTTATTTTTCAAATTTCAAAAGGTATTAGAATAATGAAAGGCTTGCGAAAGGAAGGGATATATTCAATTGTTAAAGCATACCTTCCCAAGTTTTTCTGGTGTCAGCTCTTGAAACCTTGGAACAATCCTTCCACCTGGGAATGCAAAACACAATGTACATCAAATCATACTAACCCATAAGTAACTGGAGCTGACCTTAAAACTGAAACAACAGTAAGTGATGGAAACCTGTAGCTATTGCAATTAACTCCAATTCCACACCACCGACCCATCTAACAGCAGGAAGGTTCCTATGCATCAATAAGTGATTTGCTTCATCATCAAAACCCCATTGGCAGATAACTAGAGTAGCACCAACATCCTTTCAAAAAATGGTACAAAAATGATACATTATGAAAAGTTAAATATCTAAAAATAACAGGGAGTCCATCAAAAAAAAAATCAGTTTTTTAAACAGATGAGGTAAGTAACAATGTAGAATGCACCAACGAAGTGTATGTAGTATCGTAAGAAACTGAACTTGTTCAGACTGCTAGAATGGAGAAGCTTCAAACTATTTTTTCTTAATCTGACAGATAAACATCAAAAAAAATGCTATATGTACCATGGAGCTTTTTCTGACTTCTAGAATATAGAAGCTTCAAACTATTTGTTAAAATTAGACAGATAAACACCAGAGAACATACTTTACACTGTTGGACCATGTCATCAAAGTATTTCTGTTCCTGTTGACGTAAGGTTTGGAACTTTTCAACTGTGTCTATGTCAACCTTATGTTTTGTCTTTGGCTTGGGAGGCTCAAATGGGCAAGTCAGGATAGCAATCTTTGCTTCTTCAATCTGTTTTGGCATCTGAGGATGACTCATATCTTTGTCAACTATGATTCCATAGATCAATTCAGTGTCTTCCAGCTTTCCCCCAACCTTCCCTTCCACCTTAATCAAATCTAAATTGACATCCTTCCTTTCTAAATCCGCAACAGCCAAAACAGCCTTTACCGCAATCTCAGCTAAAGTGCGCTTACAACGATTTACACTGCACTCAAAATGTTGGAAAGATAATTAAGCCCATGTTGCACATTTACAAGCAAATAGAATGAAGTAAGCTAATAAAGTGTCTATAAGTCCTATTCAGAAAGTATAGTTCTATTGGTAGGGCTGAAAACAGAGCAGATGTTGACAAACCTATATACATATCCATTTTCCTTTAACAAATACAGATATTGAATGGAGATCATTTAGAATTTAAAAATGGATACCATATCTTGCAGAAACAAATACCAATATGTATCAAATATGAAAGCTAAAACCTTACTATTACGAGAAAAATGTACTATATCAAATCAACCATACAATCTATTACATTGATGATATATGCTCAATACATATGCCATTTTCAATATTTTGTATTCATCTTACTTATCTTAGATGTTTCAAGTAAAAATCACATATATATGGACCAAATAATAGTGTATCCATATTTGTAACTAATTTGAATCAATTACAAAATGAATGTAGATATTGGTCAGATTGTATGATTGATATCCAAATTCTACCAATTTGTGCATGGAACATCAGATGTATCATATAATATCCTAACCATTTTCATCTTATAAATATTTTATTTTGTTAGCTTTTTTAGCAGTAATTGTTGTTTAGTAAGCTATTCAATTGATGGGATTGTGTCTTATTGCCATTAAGCATCTCATGTGAATAAAACCAATAATTACATATTTAAAAATCTTGGAGCAATTAACAAAAAGAATTCTTGGAGCTTACAAGTATTCAGATTTGTTAACAACTGATCAATAGTCATCACCGAACATATTACTTCTAGTATTTTATATTTATAATTCACAAATTCACTTTCAAATATTATGGAATTTTCAAGCTCCAAGACCAACTTGGCTGCTGCATTTATTTTCAAAATATAAATTTAGATTTGGTAAAGCATTGTTCTCCCATCTATTTTCTTCCAACGCTCCCCCAGTTAAACCATGCATGCCTAAGTCCTTTTTATTTTCGTTGACTTATATTCTATATATTTGATTTTTTTTGAAGGACACTATATACTTGAGTCTTAGTATTACTTGGTTTAAATCCTTTGACTGTAAGGTATTTCACCACAATTCTAGCTCAGAATTAATCCCTATCCCACTTTCCTGCCCTATTAAGATTGTGGTTGGTTCAGATTGTGGCTTATGCCTTTTTCACAGCCTAGGCATATAAAAATGATTACCATCATTGATGTCGGAATCTAAACCAAACACAGCCTAAGAGTGCCAACTACAACATTAAAGATCCTTTTTTTAGATATCCATGAGATTTGCATCTTACTTTTGGATATTTTGGGCCATATATGATGAAGATCATGGACAAATAGTATCCATCATTCAGAAAAGCTCCTGGAAATAAAATTAAATTATACTTTGTCCCCCTAAACTACATGAGAATTTCAATTTGACTCCTTGAACCTTATAATGTTACAATGTGCACAACTGAACTACCGAAAACTCCATTTGACTCAAACTTGGATAAAAAAACGTTAAATATATGTGTGACTTGACCACTATACCCTCTATCTATACATAACCCCATGACTAAAATTTCAATGAATTTTCCAAAAAGAAAGGGGTAAATTTGTCCAAGAGGAAATTTCAGGAAATCACATGACTAGCTTAAGCAGACAGATGGGCCTCTTTGGTAAAACAAAGATGGTTAGGGGTCTACATTGTAACGCTCTAAGATTCAAGGGGTCAAAGTGAAAACCTATATAGTTGAGGAGGGCAAAGTGTAACTTATCCTAAAATAAAACTTAAACTTTCACTAAAGAAAAAATAGTAATAAAAAGACAAAAGAACAATGGACTTACATTTTTGAAGACAAAGTTGTCATGCAAGTCTGAACCAAAGGCTCTATGTTTGAGGCACTGAAATCAAACTTCTGAGAGATATGCTCCAGATGGTCCACAGCTATCCTAGATGCCATCTCATACCCTTCAGCCACCCGAATAGGGTGAATTCCACGCTCCAATAGCTTTTCAGCCTGCTCTAGAAGTGCACCTGCCATTACAACAACCCCGGTTGTGCCATCACCAATTTCATAGTCCTGACTTCTAGATAGCTCAACCATGAGTTTTGCAATCTGATTGTCCACATCCATCTGCTCCAATATGGTTGCCCCATCATTTGCTGTCAAAGGTGTCGAAATTGATGATAAGATATAAAAAAATCCCACAAAAAATGTTGGAAGCATATTTTTTTTAAAAATTATATAAAATATTCACATATCACGTTAGGCATATTAGTTTGAGTTTTTTGAGCAGTAAAACCTCATGAAGCTATTTAATCTAAAAATAAGCAATCTTACAATCCCATCATAGTGGGTAACAAAATTAATTTTCGAAAACTAATGAGATGCTGAGACATGAAACAGATCACAAGCATGAAGAAAGAGGATTCCAAGGTCAAGCATCCAGTTAACCTAATTGCACCTGTCCTTGAGGATTCAACCTTCAAAGAATCTGAGAAACCTAATGCCGCTACCACTCGTAGAATTAGACTCAAACTTCAAAAACATCCCGTATACTAAATAACCACTCAGTCAAAGGATAAAAATCGCACTGAAGGATATATCTACATCAAATGCGAATGCAGTAATAAACCTGTCAAACTTCCATCTGCTCCAATATGGTTGCCCCATCATTTGCTGTCAAAGGTGTCGAAATTGATGATAAGATATGAAAAAATCCCACAAAAAATGTTGGAAGCATATTTTTTAAAAAAATTATATAAAATATTCACATATCACGTTAGGCATATTAGTTTGAGTTTTTTGAGCAGTAAAACCTCACGAAGCTATTTAATCTAAAAATAAGCAATCTGACAATCCCATCATAGTGGGTAAGAAAATTAATTTTCGAAAACTAATGAGATGCTGAGACATGAAACAGATCACAAGCATGAAGAAAGAGGATTCCAAGGTCAAGCATCCAGTTAACCTAATTGCACCTGTCCTTGAGGATTCAACCTTCAAAGAATCTGAGAAACCTAATGCCACTACCACTCGTAGAATTAGACTCAAACTTCAAAAACATCCCGTATACTAAATAATCACTCAGTCAAAGGATAAAAATCGCACTGAAGGATATATCTACATCAAATGCGAATGCAGTAATAAACCTGTTAATTTCTGATACAACATGATAACACGACACGATATAATCATATTTGGGTTTACCTTTATCGTGTCTCGTATACTTATTGTGTTCACTCGGTAGACACAATTATTAAACGGATCGCTTTCATGTCTAAAGTAAAAAAAGCTGATAAGTACACGATAAATACAGTTATCTAATTGTGTACATAAATTATAGTTTTCATTATTTTAAATAGTGAACGTTTATAATGTGTTGTAGACTTGTGATATTATCATATGGTATAATGAAATTTGTGAAATATTGTTGAATGATTGATTTCATGATTTATTGAATTATCTTTGATTTTTCTACATATACAAAACGTATAAATGTTAAATGTATACTAAACATGTAATCATGTAATGAACGTGTAAACATATACTCATATATCATTATCGTGTCAAAACGACACAATTCACTTAAACATATACTAAACGAGTTGTGTCGTGTATACATGTTAACAGACAATTCGTGTTAAGATTTAGTATTAGATACACGATAATTAAATGGGTCATGTTTGAATTTCACATATACATATAATATATATGTTTATACAGGAAACAATAGTGACATGACATGATCCGTTTGACAAGTCTATGCAGTAGCCACCAGCGCTACATTGCCTGAACATGCACAGCCAAGTTGCAGCACCACATCATGCACTTAGTTTAAAAAAGAATTTCAAACCAAAGCGCGACATGATTACAAACAGCATAATAACAGTTATCTATGTACTTTACTGAAGGAACAGTGACACCAGTCTAAACTAAGAACTGAAGTTCATGGTAGTTCCCACGTGACCAAAAAGAAATCTGCCAGTGTAGTTTTCCACAGAACAAAGATAAAAAAAATCTACTTTTTCCATTTACTTCAAGTGTTTGAGCTCAAAAAAAAAGAACTAAAAAGAATAGGTTTTCAGGGAACCAAAAGGAGAAAAGGAAAAAGTTCAAATCTTTCCAACTGAATCGAAATGCAGACGCTCAAAACAAAAGGCTCAGAAACGTTACTGATGGTGACGTCCCCGTCGGGGCTCTGGAGCATCTTGTCCATGCCCTTGGGGCCGAGTGAGGTGCGGAGGATCCGCGCGACAGCCTTGCCGGCATTGATGTTAGCCTTCTGGGCCTCGAGGCCTCGGAGGCGGCTCTTCTGCTCCTGCTCCCTGACGATTATGAAAGGCCTCCCGTACTCGTCGAACGCCAGCGCCATTGCCGCCGCTCCCTACTTTCCTCCGCAATCGGAGCGCCGAGAAGGTGATGGGAGCGGATCAGAGAAGGACGAGGAAGCAAGGCAGCCGGAGGGAGAGGAGAAGGTTCGAGAACAAGAGGGAGGAGGGGGGAAATGAACCCTAACTACGGTGAACTACTCGAGTGTATGGTTTATATAGTGGCTACCGATCACGTGGTTTGCGCGTGACGTCTCCTTCATGACTGCCAAAACTGTTTTTTTTAAACCCTATTTTCCTATGATTTTGAACACAGTTTCAACACCAAATCGAACTATTTTTTGTCGTTCCGGAAATCATTTGATCAATTTTTCGTACAAATTCATTTAGAATGCGTTTGGTAACGCTTACCGGATTGAGTTTATCACCACAAGTGCTTATTTTCCAAAAAATGCTAAACCAAATGGCTAGGAAACACCCGCTTATCCAAATAAGCCAACTTTTGCATTTAATTCAGGATTAGGATAAAACTCTGGAAATTGAACTACAAGGGAAGGAAGCTTATGGAGAAATGCCAACCTTTTTATTTTATTTTTCCCCTGTTGTCCTCATGAAATATCTTTTATTACCAAAAAAACCTCTCGATGGTTACTTGTGCCACTGCACAAAAACTTAGAGATGTCATTTATTAACATCAAAAGTTAAGCATGCAGGAAAATGTTATTTATCGAAAGAAAGCAGCCAAATGAAGGATAAGGAAGTAAGAAGATAAGTAAGTGTTGCCTAACCAAGAGTACTCACTTGGTGGAATCATCATGCAAGACAACAATGTTGAACACATATTTAGGACAACAGCATGACTAATGGTCAATCATGATAAGCATTAGCAACATGGAAAACATAGCTAGAAAAGGAAGATGTGACCATGAATTGAGACAAATGGCCAAGTAAGTGGACGACATTGGCAGATATATCATACATCGGAACGTGAATAGATGGATGACATGTTTGTAAATACTCAACTGTATCCTACAGAAATCTCTCTTACAATCATTGTATGTATTTTCTACCTTAGTTTAGCTAACATTAGCAATAGTTCTTAGCACAGTAGTTTCTCTTCCTTTGATTTAAGGACAAAAGGTCTTGCACGCACAAAGGAGAAACCACTTGGTTTTGGAGATGTAGTCTTGTGTGCACAAGTGATCCACCAAATCTATCCATTTATTCATCAGACTCAAAGTGTCGTAATCCATCATTGGTACTGCCCTAGTAAGTTTTACAATATTCTTTTTACATATTCCTCTGATACAGTCTGATACGTAACTTGGAACCAAGATAGATGTCCTTCTATTTGAAATTTGCATAAGACCAAATTAACACTACTATTAATCACTGGTATTTACTTCCTTGTTTCAATGTTTGTTGTTGTCGAATGCATGTGTAAGTTTCAAAAGGAAACAAATTTTTAACATGCTCAGTAGGACCTATTTTATCTTGACCAATGAATCTACTCCATCAAACCAACCACCATCTTGGTATGGGTATGACACTCTAATAGATTTGGCTCACCACATCAAGTCAGACCAAACAACCATCCTCGATGAGAAAACAGGTGTAACCATGCTGACGACTATCTCGTGCAATGCACAAAAAGCCAAACCCACGAGACTAAGCAAAGTTATAGCAAAAAACTAAGGCAAAAGCTAATAACAAAGGTAATAAATCAATGGAGTCGTCACCTAATCTACTTAAAACAAAAGACAAGAAAAGCCATATGAAAATAACACAAACGACGAAAATGATGCAAGCATGATTTGATTCGAGTCAGAGCAAAAGTTATTGCGTGTCAGAAAATAGGACAAGGATTCCTGTTACGCACAATAAAGATATTAAGCAACCTGTGTGTCCGACAAGTCAATCTTGCATAGCTTACCGCTTGCTTATATGGCTATATTGGCATGAAGATGTCGTTTCTGTATACCCTAGGGCAACATGCAATGCTATGCCAATGGATGTCTATGCCTAAAGGCAATGCTTAATGGCATGCAAATAAAATATGTTGTGGAACCTAACTTATTGTTCTACCACGTTACTCAGACTCTAAATCAAGTATCGACATAAAGAAATTGCACTGATAAAGCCCAATAGAGCGACTGATTCACAAGAGAATAAGTAATAAGCATCTCCACTTTAAAGAGTGCAAAACCAGTGCTAAGATGGATGTATGACGCTGAAAATCATGCAAAAGCAAGTGCAATATATTTGGGAAGTAAAATCAAGAACAAGAGAACCAAAACTGTTCGAGAAAAACACAACAAGGCCCAAACTTACTGTCTATGTACTAGACCAGGGCAAGTGCGCCACCTTGGTGTGCCACTTTGGTGTGCCCCAAGTGTCCTGTTTTAGACAACGAGCTCAAATGCCAATTGGGGCTAAATGCATGGATTGAATCGTGTTAGTGGCTATTGAATGAGCTTGCCTAGATGCCAAGGAACACATTCATCTAAAGAAAATGATTCAATAATGCTTCTCTCATTCTCCCCATCTCCATGGGTTGCATTTGGGTTCCATTGGCGTTAACAGCCATGGACCTCAATTATTAGCTCTAGAAGGCCCTTGGGACATCCATGGTGCATGGAGGGAGTGATGACGAAGAAGGACATACATGCAAATAGGACACCTCTCCATCCTTGTTGGGTTGTACCGATGCTCTCATGTCCATCCAGTCATGAATAAGGCCGTGAACATGAGATACCCATCTGAGGTAACCTAAAGGATGGAGGGGAGAAAGGGGCAGTGCTGGAATGAGGCATACCTCCTTCTCAAAGGTTGCCAATCTCACACAGATATGAACCCATCACCAACGCATGACGATGCACGAAAATGCACACATGTAGCAAGGAAAGCTCGAATGCAATGTGGTGAAATCGAACTCAAAAAGTAAAACACATAACAAGTAATATCCATGAGACACCAGGGGCAAGAGCTTACCTATGTCGAGAGTTGTTATCCCTCCCAAGCCTAAGGCTTGCGGCGGTACTCCTTCAGGCAATGGCTGCAGTTAGATGCGACAAAGGCATGGACAAGTTTGGTTGTGCTTTTGCAAAGGCTGTGAGATGGCACTCTAAGGCTATGCAATGACTGTGCAAGAGCTATGGCTTGCATGGAGGCTGTGCTTGGCTATGGTTGGAAACAAGGTTGTTGTGGCTGGAGAAAGGGAAGGCAGTTGATGTGCTGCATTATGGTGGGTTCTTGTCATGAGTGAGGTGTTGGAGGAGGTGATGGGTAGTTGGTGAATGCTGCAATGACCGAAGTTGATGGTGCAATCTGATAGGAGTCTCATGGGATTACAAGGAGATGCTCGTGGTGTTTGCCAATGCAGAAGAAGTGCTAGGAATGGTAGGTTCTATGGATATGAGAGGAGTCGAGCTCAGGGACGCCAACCAAAGAGAGAAAGGTTTGCTATGATGGAGAAGAGGCTGTGAGAGAGACTGGAGTGGTGGCATCTACTATGGTGTGTGATGGGTTGCTGTGAGGTGCTGCACTGCGATGGCTATGTTGGTGCTAAGAGGATGATGAGAAGGGCTGTGAAGGTATTGGTGGGTGATGTGAGAGGAGAGTGGAGGAGGATTGTTGCTGCATGATGGTTGTGGTGTCGAGAGGGATGAGGAGATGGGCTATGTTGCATGTAGAGAGAGGAAATAAAAGAAGAGCCCTATCCTTGTGTGATGGGCTCATAGGCTGCAAGTGAGGTTTCTTGTGGGTGGGCTGTAAGAAGGGACTCACTGACATGTTGGGCCATCGCAGATCGTGAGTAAGTACATATGGGGCTGCAACAGTAAACAAGGAGACGAGTCTTATGATAAGCTATCGTCAGAGGCGACGGATAGCTCAGAAAAGGTGGTTGAGAAAACTGTCTTAGAAAGGGAGTCAGTGAAAGGGACTCTCGAGTTCCAACTAAGGAACTCACACGTTGACTTGAGATGAGCAAGAAACTAGGGTCTGAACCTGAAACAAAAAACACAAATGCAATGTTTATTATGGTGGTACGGATGGCACACATGTACATGAATGCATCTAATATGCGCTCTCTCACCATTTAAGTGTGTCCTATGGGACTGTCTACTCTGGACTCTCTCATGGGTACACGGCTCTTTGACTCAGGGCAGAAAGTAGGTCCTGACTTTAAATCCTAGCCAAAGCTCTAACAGCAAGCGGGTGGTGCATTAGAAGCCTTGACCTTACCAAAGCATAGACCATACTCGCTACTAACACTGACACGACCTTAGGTAAGGAAAAACAGACTGGTACCTTGTCTTATGCCAAAGCAATAAAACGACAAACTAGGACTGTCCTTTGCAAACTGTAGGTGCACTCAGGAGAGAAGAGAATGCATGCTCCTATATGATTCATTCATGCAAATATGCTTGATTTTTTTACTTGCATTTTTATTAAACCAAAAAAAGGGAAGTAATTGTGTGTCTCTAGTTGTGCCTAGCCATTGCTCCTTTTACTTGCAATTTTTTTTTATTTATCATTGAGGGAGGCACACATGTCTCTAATTTTCCTAAGATTAATGCCAAAAGGGAAGAAAACAACCAAATAAGGCTTGCAAACACCATATATTAAGCAAAAGACATGTTCATGGCATGTATTTGTATTGTGATCCTGATGGTGAAAAGAAACAAACATCACATCAAAAGGCATAAATCATGACATGTGTGAGTGTGATGGCATAGCATATGGGTGTAAAATAAAACAATCATGAGACAAAAGGCATGAAGTGATATTGAACAATGCAAGTATAAACAAACAAACACACACAAAGAAAGCTAAGCAAGTAAGGAGAAAACTAGAGGTGAAAGTTGGAGTCTGCTTTCCCCAGTGGAGTCACTAGTTCTTGTGACCATGCTGGCAACTGACCCGCGAGTTGGGTTTGGAAGTCGAACTTGTGGTCCGATAAGATCACGTTGAAGAGGCACATCCAAGGAAAGATGCTCAACTCAATAACATCAAAACACACCAGATAAAAATAGATAAGGAAAAGGAGTCGCCACTTATTCTATTAAATACAAGAGATGAGGAAAACTGTACAAATGAATGAAACAAAAAACAATGCAAGTTTCAAAAGTGATGCTCCAAGTCGGATGGATGCGACACATGGGTCGTTGTATACCAAAGAAAGAGTAAGGACTCCTTTTATGCATAAGGAAGGTATTAGGCACCCTTATACGCCTAATAAATCAGCCTTTCCAGGCTTAATCACTCGCATGCATGGCTATGTAGGCATTTGAATGCCGATGTATGTATGCGTTGAAGCATGAGATGATGCAATGGTAAAACATGTAAGAAAATATGAACAAATAAAGAGAATGACTAAATCAGAGTAGAGGCCAATACTAGATCAGAAACCCATACAATAATCAGACAAAACAAGGATAGCAAGGAGTGAGGTCTCAGTCTGGTTGTGCACTGGATCTGGCAAAAATGCGTGACCAAACCGTGGCACGTGCACGTGGCCCTGATACCTGAGCCAGGAATGTGCTTCAGACAGCAGACTTTCATTGTCCCTCTAGAGCAATTACAGCAATGAAATTGCAATGCATTCATCCAAAAACCATGCTCAAACATAGGGGAAGGGATGTAAGCATAAAAATCTGATCGAAAACAAATGGTGCTCACCCCCTTCCTTCCATTTGTATCGCCGGACCGCATGCCTTTCTCTGGCCATGAACGGGGCTGGGAAGGCATGTAGGTCCTCTATGGCAACTGAGGAACCGAAGGAGGGGTGAGAGGGATGCCTAGGAAGCCATAAAACAAGATATGGATGTAGAGCCTAACTTACCTGCTCTCATGGCTTGCGTCGATGCTCGTCTAGGTTTGGTCGACCATGGAGAAGGGTTGGGAACTTAGACACAGCTCTGAGGCATTAAGGAGGATAAGAGAGGAAAGGAGGAATATGCTAGGACAACCTCGACCATGTGTTCAAGGTCCGTCAGCCTCACACCGATCTCTTGTTGTCTGTCGGTGGAATACGATGAAAATGCGACGTAAAAGAGAATCAAGGCAGCACACGACCAGAGAATATAATCCAATGTGACAGCAAACTACCAAGGAAAGAGTCGGGAAGAGTTCCTAACCTGAGGAGGTCTGAGTTGATGCTTCCCGGTGTAGCTTGGTCATGGCTTTGGCATCGTGCTCTATGTCGGATGAATGTGTAGACTGAAGTGCATCGTTGGGGCTTGGGAACAGTCAAGGAATGCTCATCTCCACTCACAGAGGTCTAGAGAGGGTAGTGAAGCTGAGCGTTCAGGTGGAGGATGCTCTAGAAAGATCCAAAGGTTGGGTGGTGGTATCGGGTTTTGAATGATGGTGGGTGGGTTGACAGAGGAAAAATGTGGGCTAGTGAAGGCTCAGGAGTTGTGAGAGAGAAGGTCAAGAATAGAGGAGAATGACCAGGAGATGATGAGGATGGGCAGTGGTGAAGAGTATGCTCGTCGGAGGTGGTGGGCTATTTTATAGGAGGCTGGAGGTTCTATTGGTCGTGGATCCTCTATTGAGAAACTTACATTAATTTTGATGATATCAATATAGTTGTATTAATAAGCACATGTGACTATCACAAAGGCCGAATGAAGAAACAAAACGGGTGACATGTAAATCTGGTAAAATTATGTATTTGCACTCATGAGATGTAAAAACGGAATATCGACTTATAACGGTAGATCGTACGAAAAAGGGTTTGTAAATTGTAAAGTAAAATGTAATATGAAAAACGGCACACCGGAAGTTTTTCGGCATACCAAATCAGGAGAAAACGGAACATCACACGGCACACCAAATTACAAAAACAAAGGATGAAGAAAGCAAGAATGGCACACTGGACTATTTCGGAATACCGAATCAGGTGAAATCAGAACATCACACGGTACACCAGATTTCAAGAAATAAAGGATGAAGAAAGCAAAAATGGCACACTGGAATTTTTCGGAATTCTGATTTGCCCGACCGTTGTAGATTTCAGTCGACCGATGGATTTTCGGTCTACCAAATCTACTATCAGTGGACAAAAGATTTTCTAGTCGTTAGACACAATTAGAGTTAAACTCATCACTATAAATCATAGTCTAATAGCACCTTAAAAGGACAACAAGTATACACAGCTATCATACTTCTAGTGCACCATGTTTTGAGCTAAAATCATATTCTTGCATCCTCCCTAGTCATCTTGAGCTTTCATTCACATTGTTGTAAGCTTGACGAGTGTTGAGAGATCACAAGCGTTGTATGGGCTACTGTTGTAATCAAATTTCTTTAAGTTCCTTATTGGGTAGGAGAAGGGAATCGCTGGTTGAGGCAACAAGTAAGGTAAATTGTTACTTGTAATTTGTTGATATTAAATAAGAAGGGGTAAATCTCAAGTAGGGAACTTGAGGAGTGGACTAGGCCGGGATTGGCTGAACCACTATAAATCTCTGAGTACTTGTTGTTGCTATATTGTGTGATTGCTTCTTATTATTTTTGTTATTTGCTCATCGAAAGTTAAAATTTAACTAAAATCGAAGATTCTCTATTCACCCCCTCTAGAGAAGCCTTAGTATCCAACATTTGGTATCAGAGCCAAGTTATCTAGATATAGACTAATCGTCTATTTGATGGCTTTTTCCTCATACTATAATATTGTAGAAGGTCAAAGCATAAATAGGCCCTTCTTTTTTGATGGAGTAAATTATAGCTATTGGAAGTGTAGAATGATAATCTACTTGAAATCTATAAATTTTGAGTTATGGGATGTTGTTATAAATGGATTCACCTTAAGCTCTCAATCTTATAAAGAATGGAGCAATGAAGAAAAAATCCTAGCTCAATTAGATGCAAAAAGACTAAATATCTTGTTTTGAGCTGTAAATCAAGAACAATTCAATAGAATTTCCAATTGTAAATCCTCACATGAAGCTTGGCATGTCTTACAAGTCACTCATGAAGGAACCAATCAAGTAAAAGAAACCAAAATGAACATATTAGTACACAAATATGAATTATTCAACATGAACCACAATGAAACCATAGATGAAATCTTTACTAGATTCAATGAAATAACCAACACCCTACAATCTCTAGGTAAAGAATTTTTCAAAGTGAGCTTGTTAGGAAAATCCTTAGGTCACTTACTCCCGATTGGGAAAAGAAAAGCACTGCTATTGAGGAGGCTAAGGATCTTTCTTACTACTCTCTTGAGGACCTTATTGAAAACCTCACATCTTATGAAATCCAAATGAAAGAAAAAAAGAGAGAAATCAATTAACAAAAAATCAATTGCCTTAAAAACCACCACTGATTCAGATGAATCTGATAGTGAAGAAGATGAAGATATGGTTATGCTAACTAGAAAATTTAAAAAAATTATAAAAAGAGGAAAATTTCAAAAGAAAAGAAACACTACTGAAACTCCTATTTGCTTCAAGTGTAATAAACTGAGACATATAAAAAAGGATTGTCCATTACTTAAATCTAGAACATTTAAAAAGGATAAAAAGAATAAAAAGAAGGCTCTTCAAGCAACTTGGGATGAAAGTGACTCATCCTCCGACAAAGATTCTTCTTTGGATGGAGAAAGAGCTAACATGTGCTTCATGGCCCTAGAGGAGGCATATGGAATATCTCAAGCTAATGAAGATTATTATATGGATGAACTGATTGAATGATTCAATGAATTATATCAAAAATACAAGTCTTTAAAATCCAAATACAAAGAATCAAATTTGACCATCACATCACTCACAAGTCAAAACGAATCATTAATAAATGAAGGAAAAATACTTCTTGATGAAAATAAAAAACTCGACAATAAAAATATTGAATTAAATATGAAAATTGATCACATGAAATATAAAATTAAGAATCTAGAAAATGACATCACATCATTAAAAGATAAAAGTAATGATTTACTTACAACCATTACTAAATTCACCAAGGCAAAGGAGACCCTAGACAAAATACTCTCTTGTCAAAGACCATTCTTGAATAACAAATTCCATATGAGAATGGGTTTGTAAGAGCAATATCAAATGAAAAATATGTGTTTGTTGTAAAGAAAAGAATGACTCAAAAAGGAAATTATTGGGTTCAAAAAACTAACAAACCTAGATCCAAAATGATGTGGGTACCAAAATCATCTCTTCCTTCTTGCAATGTAGGATGAAATCAAAATGGATCCTTGATAGTGGATGCTCACAACACATGACCGGAGAACCTGATCTATTAAGCTCCTATACTGCCAAAGAAGATGGTTCGATGACATTTGGGGACAATGCAAAAGGGAAAATTATCGGAATCGGCCATGTCGGTAATTCTGATAAACCTTCTATTCAAAATGTCTTACTTGTAGATGGACTAAAACATAATCTCCTAAGTATCAGTCAATTATGTGATAAAGGATATAAGGTTATCTTTGACAAAAAAGAATGTCTCATAATAGATTCTACTACTAGTAAAGTGTTATTTGTTGGAGTTAGAAAAAATAATGTATATCAAATAAGTGTATCATATGAATCTAGGTTATGCCTTGCATCTACAAATGATGAGAAATGGCTTTATATAGACGACTTGGTCATGCTAGCATGAGTCAATTTTCCAAAATTTCTAAAAAAGAAAATGTTGTTGGTTTACCTAAGTTAGATTTTCAAAAAGATAAACTATGTGATGCATGTCAATTTGGAAAACAATATAAAACCTCATTTAAGGCAAAAGATTGTATTTCCACTACTAAACCACTTGAACTCATCCACATGGATTTATTCGATCCTAGTAGGACTTTAAGTTTTGGAGGAAAAAGATATGTTTTTGTATTAGTCGATGATTTTTCGAGATTCACTTGGGTTTTGTTTTTAACAAATAAAAATGATTTATTTTCTGAATTTTGAAAATTTTGCAAGAAAATACAAAATGAAAAAGGATTAAAAATAATTAAAATAAGAAGTGATCATGGTGGGGAATTTGAAAACGATGATTTTGAAATGTTTTGTGAAGAAAATGGCTTTATACATGAATTTTCATTTCCTAGAGCTCCTTCACAAAATAAAGTAGTTGAAAGGAAAAATAAAACCTTACAAGAAATGGCAAGGACCATGCTTTATGAAAATAATTTACCAAAGCATTTTTGGGCCGAGACCGTAAACACTACTTGTTACATTTTAAATCGCATTTCTCTAAGACCTATTATAAACAAAACTCCCTTTGAATTGTGGTTTGAAAAGATTCCAAGAATTTCTTATTTTAAGTTTTTTGGTTACAAATGTTTCATTCTTAATATTAACGATAATTTGGATAAATTTGACTCCAAATCTGATGAAGGTATCCTTGTAGGATATTCTATAAGAAGCAAGGCATATAGAATTTATAATAAAAGAACATTAACTATAGAAGAATCTATGTATGTAGATTTTGATGAAAATCCAACTAAAGTAATCAACGAAGAAGATGAACTCGAAATCTATAACAATAATGAAAATAACCAAAAGACAGAAGAATCCAAAGATAATCCTAAATCATGGCGATACATGTCTAGTCATCCTAAAGAACTCATCATTGGTGAAGTCTCCAAGGGAATCATGACTAGATCTAAACATGAAAATGAATGTGGCACATATGCTTTCGTCTCATCAATAGAGCCCAAGAATGTAAATGAGGCGTGTGTTGATGAATATTGGGTAAATGCATTACATGATGAGTTAAATCAGTTTGAAAGAAATAATGTATGGAAGTTAGTTCCAAAACCTAAAGATCAACAAGTTATTGGAACCAAATGGATATTCAGAAACAAGCTAGATGAATCCGAAAATGTGATTAGAAATAAGGCTAGACTTGTAGCTCAAGGCTATAATCAGGAGGAAGGGATCGACTTTGACGAAACCTATGCTCCTGTAGCTAGATTAGAGTCCATTAGGATGTTGTTAGCATATGCTAGTCACCTAGGATTTTAACTTTTCCAAATGGACGTAAAGAGTGCATTTCTGAACGGAGTTCTTGAAGAAAAAGTTTATGTTAAACAACCCCCTGGTTTTGAAGATGAATCATATCGAAATCATGTCTATAAATTGAACAAAGCTTTATACGGATTAAAGCAAGCACCTAGGGCTTGGTATGAAAGATTGAAGAATTTCTTAATTGATCAAAATTTTAGTATTGGTGCTATTGACCCTACCTTGTTCATCAAGACTTTTAATAATTATATCTTAATTCTTCAAGTATATGTAGATGATATTATTTTTGGATCAATTAATGAAGATTTATGCCATGAATTCTCAATCATTATGCAAAAAGAGTTTGAAATGAGTATGATGGGTGAATTAACCTTCTTTCTAGGGCTACAAATAAAACAAAACCAAAATGGAATATTTATCAATCAAGAAAAATACACTAAGGAATTATTGAAAAAAATTGGTATGGATCGTAGCAAAATAGCTAGGACACCTATGAGCACTTTCATTAAGTTAGAAAAGGACGAGAATGGACAAAAAGTAGATCAAAAATCATATAGGAGGATGATTGGATCTCTCTTGTATTTGACAGCTAGTAGGTTGGATATAATGTTTAGTGTATGCTTGTGTGCAAGATTTCAAGCATCACTTATGGAATTTCACTTGAAAGTTGTTAAAAGATTTTCAGATATCTTCAAGGATCAATTGACTTTGGATTATATTATCCTAGAAACACTAGTTTGGATCTAATAAGGTATAGTAATGCTAATTGTGCTGGATGTAGAACCGATAGAAAAAGTACTAGTGGAACTTACCAATTGTAGACACCCCGATTTTGAAGTCACTTGGCAGCAGGCTCCTTCGGTTGATGCTCTGGTCGCGACCACCAAAATCGTAGCCCACATAGGTCCCAATCAGGCCCACACCAGCCCACTTGACCTAATTAAACCTAAAATCCAACAAATCAACCTAAACCCACTTAATCCAGTCTAAATCCATTTCAAAATCCCATGAAACCCTAATAAAAACCCTAATTAAATAAAATCTGATTAAATCCGCTTAAAAATCCAACAAAAACCCTAATCCACTTAAAACCCACT
>JAMKQA010001950.1:0-24607 GCA_024699735.1 Posidonia australis | reverse complement strand
CTGTGGGTTTTTTTCTTGGTTGGTAGGACATCCACCGTCGCCATACGTGCAGTACCCGCAGCCGCCACCACCACCGGGATACCCACCGCAGGGCTACGGGCAGCCGCCACCACCACCGAGATACCCACTGCAGGGCTACGCGCAACCGCCATCACCGCCACCACTCCAAACCACAACAACGGTGTACTACTTCAGCCTAGATCCTATAAAATTAACACCTCATCTCTTCTTTTCTTCCACTCTTCCTCTTTGATATCCAACCATGAGCTACTATAGTGAGCAGCAACCCCCTGTTGGCGTCCTGCCGCCCCAAGGTAAGACCAACATCTCCACCCTCATCCCCCTCCCCTCTTTATGCGTTTCCTCTGATGTATCTGTGGGTTTTTTTCTTGGTTGGTAGGACATCCACCGTCGCCATACGTGCAGTACCCGCAGCCGCCACCACCACCGGGATACCCACCGCAGGGCTACGCGCAGCCGCCACCACCGCCGCCACAGCAGCAACAGCAGGAGGGCCTCGTCGGGTTACTGAAGGGATGGTAATTGTCTCGAGTTTTCGTGCTTCTTCTTCTTCCTCCTCTTCTTGCTTTGGTTTAATTTATTATTTTTATTTATTTAATTTTGGTTCATGGGTTGTTCGGTGGGAGGAAACCACAGGTATTCGAGGTCTCTCTCCAGGAGAAGGGGAGGAAGTATTGGACAACGACGAAATATGCTGACGAAAGGAGGTTCTAACTGCATCGTGACCGTTCGTTGGTTGAGATCATCTTGTTGTGAGTGCTCTACTGCCGGCAAATTGCATGTGTCGAGCTTGATTATTGTAAGATAAGGAATGTATTAAATACTGCGTAGTTTTTATTTGTGGTTCTCGTGGTAACACGAATCTTTTTTTCTTTTCTTTTTTTCCCTTTTTTGGATTTATTATGAACTTTATTTTATGTGTAATAGTCATATTGGATGATTTGTCGATAATGATGGTTCAATATTTGAATACTTTAGTTTTTCAATGATCTGGTAACCATAGAGCTCTTTTTTTTACGTTAGTCCTTGATATTCATGTGTGTAGATTTTTGATTTCAAATTTTTAAACCCAAAAAAAAAAAAGGAGAAGAAAGAAATATTATGAATAAATGACAAATTTCCGATAAACTTTACTTTATCACGGCAAAGTGATCAAAAGGCTGATCCAACAGAGAAATAATGATCATACAAATGTATTAATTAGAAACCAAACTCGAGGATGAATTGAGTATAATATATAGACAAGTTTTTGACCTTAATATTCTTTCATCAATGGAATCAAAGGTCAAAACTTGTCGCTCGAGAAAGCATAATCATTCGTAGATATCGTTGCACAACGAGCAACAATGGGGAGCTGCCAAACTGTGATTAAAAAAAAAAAGACACAAAGTCAAACAAATAAGCGATAATACAATTCCAAACTCCAACCAAGACTAATATAATCAAATTTGAAGACACAAATAAGAATCCCCACAAAATTGATGTACAGTTTATTTTTAGAAAATGAAACTAATTAAATTGAGTGAGTGGAGTAACTAGATTTCTCTACACTTAGAAAAAGTTTCCTTTTTCTAAAAACAAACTGTATACCAATTTTGTGGGGATTCTTATTTGTTTCTTCAAATTTGATTATATTAGTCTTGGTTGGAGTTTGGAATTATATTATTGCTTATTTATTTGACTTTGTATCTTCTTCTTTTTATCACAGTTTGGAAGCTCTCCATTGTTGCTCGTTGTGCAAGGACATCTACGAATGATTATGCTTTCTCAAGCGACAAGTTTTGATCTCTGATTCTATTGATGAAAGAATATTAGGATCAAAAACTTGTCTATATATTATACTCAATTCATCCTCAAGTTTGGTTTCTAATTAATACATTTGTATGATCATTATTTCTCTGTTGGGTCACCTTTTTGATCACTTTGCTGTGATAAAGTAAAGTTTATCGGAAATTTGTCATCTATTCATAATATTTCTTTCTTCTCCTTTTTTTTGGTTTAAAATTTTGAAGTTAGAAATCTACACACATGAATTTAGAATGTCTCAAGGACTGATGTTAAAAAAAGAACTTTGTAACCATCAGATCATTGATAAACTGAAGTATTCAAATATTCAACCATCATTATCAACAAATCATCTAATTTAACTATTTCACATAAAATATAGTTCATAATAAATCCAAAAAGAAAACAAGATTAACGTTACCACGAGAGTCACAAGTAAAAACCAAAGAAAAGACTATTTTGTGGTAGTAAACAAGTTGCGATAACTAATGCTTTTAAAGCATGACCCAATAGCTTATTTGTAGGTATCATAAATATTTAACTAGATGATTCCAATGTATCAGCATTTGATTGTTTTTTTTTTTCATTATCACAAAAATAGAATATGCATCGGCCAATTATTTGTGCTCAAACGGGAACTATAGCCATCAGCAAAAATAGAAATTTAACTTTATCATTGGATATTTATCTCTTGGGTCCTTATGCCTATCACATTATGTATAAATATTGTAACACTACATGATTTCCGTGACTTTTTAGTCAAGGGGCAAGACTTGAAGGGAGAAGAATATGCTTGGCTTAGACAAAGTGTTGATACCTATTCACTTCCCATTTCCATTATATCACCAAAGTACTACTTCAAAAGAAAAGCAGCAATTTAGTATTTCCCATGACTAATTGTCAAAGAAAATAATATCAATAAAGGGTATTAATGTTTTGCTTTAAATGAAGTCAAAAAATTTGCTCTAAAGCATATTCAACTAGGAGAAGCCAAAAGGACTTGTAAGTCCTGTATTGCAAACTTCTCTCTATTGCAAATGTAAGCTTGTCTAAACATAGAGAGAGAGAGAGACATAGGGTGGGTTGTCAACTGGTAAGTGTCAGGGACGAAACAGAGAGAGAGAGACAGAGGGGGATTGTCGACTGGTAGAAGGGAGAGGAGAGAGAGAGAGAGAGAGGACTCATTGTATACTGGAAGGACCGATCGTCTAATGGAAAAGAGGGGTAAGAGACACCAAGAAAGAGAAAGAGGACAGAGAGGGAGGAGATTGACTGGATTTGGGTACTAGAGGGACAAAAAGGGAGGAGGTTGGCTTAAGGTTTAGGTAGAGATGGGAAGCTCGTTGGTTGGATTTGGGGCTAGAAGGACAGAGAGGGAGGAGGCTAGCTGGATTTGGGTATGTCATCGTATGGTGGAAGAGAGGAGAGAGAGAGAGAGAGAAGGGAGGAGGGTCGTCGTCTGGTGAAGGAAAGGGGATGCCGTGGTGGAAGGAAAGGAGGGCTGAGAGAGAAGGGAGGTGGATTAGGGTCTTTTATGTCATTCAACACATTATCATAAATCAGAATCCAAAGGGTTCTTTATTTTACCAAACAAGCTTCTATCATATTCCATAAAAGTTAGTTTCTAGAAATCATCCCAAAAGCTAACTTCTAACAATTGAAGCAAAAGCCAACTTCTCTCATAAGTGCTACCAAATGAATCCTAAGTACCTGAACAAAAACCATCCTCATTAGAGTGTAAATCTCTTTATCACAAAATTGTCCTCATTTGTGTTGAAAGATGTATTCTAAATCTGATCACATGTAAGAATAACCAATCAACTTGATGAATCTTTGGCTCTCTTTTTTTGAACCATGAATCTATGTCATTGTCAATCTCGTGAAGATGCATGCCATGTACTCGTTAGAGTGCATCTTGTATTGAGTTCACTTCACAATATATTTATATGTACTCGTTATAAGACTTGTATCAATAGATAAATGGAGTGATCAACTTATTTATGTGTTGGCGTCATGTTGACTTCACTAAGTTACCTTAAATACCAACTATTATTTTTCATTTCAATTATGGTCAAAAAATGGATTGTGTATGCTATCATGTTTTGTATGATGATTTGATGATTACTTTGTTACTTATATAGGACATATTTCTCAATGCAAGAGGATCTTATCTTCCATGAGTCAAAATGAGAGAATGGTCAAAGATGATAATGAAAACAACAATAGTAACAAAGATGAAAATATTATTAATGAAAAGAACATCAACATCAAGATGAAAATATTATTAATGAAAAGAACATCAACATCAACACAAACATTGCTAATGAAGTTGAGAAAGAAACATTTCATAGAAACATACATCAGAATAAGGAAATCCCATCTACCTCAGCTTCATTTCTAGAGATGCCATTACCCTCAGCTAGGAAGAAGATGAAAAAACAAGTATCTTTTCGTTCTTATTTCAAGAGAATGTTTGAACTATATCGTAAAGAAATAGATCGGGAGATAGCACGATTAGAAAAAATAAGTTCATCACAAATACCATCTTTGGTTGGTGATGATTTCTCTACAACCAAATACGTCAAAGTGTTGAATGAATGACATTCATTCACTGATAGGAGAGTAGTTAAAATTGTAGATCTTTTTACATAAGCAACATCTCATGAGACATTCATGGCATTAATCAAAAGTCAACTGAAAATTTAGGTGTCGCAAAAATTATTGAATTAGTCAATAAACTACTATTATCATGTTTGATAATAAATTATTGCTTGTAACTATAAACTGTATATTCTATAGTTTTAAGTTTTCTTATGTTATGTAATTTACAATTTTCTTCACTTAGTTGTGTCTCTTTCTTATGTTATATAATTGTGTTTTTGTCATTGTTCATGTTTTCTTTACATTTGTGAGTTTCAAAGGATAAGGTTTGTTTCAATTAATTTCTCATTGAGTTACCGTTTATATAAATTAACAATATTAATGTATGAATTTTACGACTTGATAATAATGTGGTAGATTTTTTCCTCCATTCATGTTAGATGTCATACATATTTACTTAAACTAAGGATGTATTTTCATCTTCCTTCCTATAATGGTTTCTTAAATGTATGTATTTATCATCTATGTTGAAATGAAAAAGACAATGAACAAAAAGATGAAAATTTGGAAACGAAGAGCAACTAAGGAAATAAATATAAATGATTGAGGAATATATATTATACTTAAAGGAGAACCAAAAGAACCTAAAGTGAAACTACAATTTTTGATCTGTTCAAGTCTCCGTCAAAGACATTGTCTCTAAGAACTCTCTCAATCTCTCAATGTCCCATGAAAACTCTAATCAACTCAACGCCACTACAATCATTTTCAATTTTTGGTAATGAGAGTAGATTATATGAGCAATGACACGACTTATCCGTGGCTGACTGGAGTGTGTAATGTGCATGAAAGGTGTTTGACTAAATGTCTTAGAGAAGATTTGAATATTAGTATTGTTTTATTTTTTTAGCACGAACGTACTGCATTTGATTACATTTTTTGTTGAAAACTTTACTTTAAATCAAATAATTTTACAAACTATAGTTTTTGATGTAAAGGAAAAATAAAAACTGTAGATTCAAAACCATAGTTTGCATCTTTAGATCCATTCAAACTGACCCTAAAGTGTTACTTCAAGATCTGACTAATGTAATTAGCTTCAATTTTTTTGTTACTTGATCTAAATTGCAAAATGTTGGGAGTCGTAATTTTGAATGCTCTATTACAACTTTACAAGCTGGACAGAATGACCAGTTCAACGTTACGAAGATAATTAAAACACGATTATTCTCAGCCACAACAATTTCAACGCACCGCACGGGCTAACTATAATTCTGCCACCCCAATATAACGGAATAATAGAAGGGGGAAAATTAACAGGGAATACAACATAAGGCCTTCTCTTACCCTATAGCCTTGAAAAAGAGAAAGGTGTAACAACATTCATATACTCAAGTTTAAGCCACAAAAAATAGGAAAATCATAAGAAAAAACACTAAAACAAAGAATATCTTGATCATGAGCCACCTATTGGAAGATATTCCATTAAGATATTTCAGCAGAGCCCCTTGAGCCCCCTCTACGTTAGACAAAGTGTCGTCCATGTTCTCGTCAATCCTGTCAAAAAAGATGGAATGCAAGTTTGAAACAGTGATTATACAAAACAATGTGCCCTGAAATATACAAATATATACCACTTATAAGTTTATCATCACATTAAACAAACACTAGTCCCATAATTTTGTTGAAAACCCCTGCTCGGTGATTAACCCACAAGTCAATAAGTATCATCACATTAAACAAACACTAGTCCCATAATTTTGTTGAAAACCCCTGCTCGGTGATTAACCCACAAGTCAATAAGTATTTAAAAGAATAAAGGTCAAATGTGGATGACAGAATCATAGTATATAAAGGAATAAAACCTGATCGCAAGCTCTCCCTGCTGTGATACCATTGTTGCAAGTTGTGTAAAGATGTTACTTAGCTCATGGATAGTTGATTCAACATTCTGAAGGGCCTCCGCACGGCTTTGCATATAAGTATCCTGTACTGGAACCAGCTGCTGTTGCTGCACTAATGGTTGAGTTGAGGAAGAAGCTTCCCCATTCATCTGCTTCCTGTCAACCAAAAAAGAGTAATTTACGTAACAATTTCCATATTAAAACAAATTTTCTTGTGTGAGAATTAAACTAGCATACAAGGTCAAACCTAATCAGAATTAGCTTCATTTGCAAGGCAAAAAAGGTCTACTGTCTTGCTTTATATATTATATAAAAACAAAATTGCAAGTAAATTCAAAGAAAACCGAGATTATGATCCTTGGTGGCATTCCTCTGATTGACTTCAACAAAGTAAAATTGTGGTTCGAAATTTTACTTAAATTTATGACATAAGTGCAAATGAGTCCAAGTAAAAGATCCTTTCGCCTTGGTATCAAATCAAAAGAAGAAGATCCAATCACCTAGTCTGCATGGAATGTAAAAAGAAGTTAACTTGTTTCTGTTTGGGAAGGGAGGATTAGAGAAATTATACTGATTGTTGCTTTGAGCCTTTGACTAAATCTAAATGACAAAATCCTCCTTGACCTAAAACCAAAAGGTCTTGGTCTGTGAAGAAGTCATGAATAGTTCGTTTTTTTACAAGAGCTTTTTCCCCTTGATAGAGATAAAGCATACCAATATTCAAAAAACTACATGTAACATTTTGTCCCTTTTCTTTCATTCATGATGATAAAAAATTATATACTTCCCATGCACCAAAATCTACCAACTTACCTAGGAAATAACGGAGAAGAAGATGTTGAGTCATTCGCCCATGGAGGGGGAGCACTTGCAGCAGGGGTAGGCCTATTGGCTAGAGGCCGCTGCCTAATAAAGGGATTGGTATTATCCTTTTTAGAGAACAGTTGCTTCCTATTTTCGTGAACCTTTAACTTCTGCAAAATACAAATTGTAATAAGTTAGCTTCCGAACAAAAACAGCCATGAAATTCATATATAACTTTTAACCAACCTCAGTTCGCAAGGTCAGGACATCTTTAAACTCTTTTGTTGTGTTCATCAGACGGTTCTTCAAATTATCAACAACAGTGGTTGAATGGCTGGTTGTATCAACAGAAATATTCCCACTCTCATTCTGTGAATTGCATAGAAGCTGGAGGTCTACCACAGCAGAGTTCAGAGAAGTAATATCCTGTTTAATTACAGCAGTAAGCTCTTGTATTTCAACAGTAGGGTCATCATATGTGCCCGTTTTTTTGGCCACTGCACAAGTAAAGCATCATTAGTTTGCTGATGAATGACATACCAAGTTAAACAATATGATGAGCTAAAAAACTGCAATTGATAAATGCAACCTAGATAAAAAGCCTAAGAGGAATGATAGCATATAAGTTAATAGAACTAGCATAGTAGAATTATACTTAGTTACTTATACAATGTAGAGATGGCCCTTAAATTTCAGCCAAAAAGGAAGAGAATGGTATTATTGTCGAATAGTAAGCATGAAAAAAACAACCTCTCTGCTGCATCCTTCCAAGGACTCCCCCCTATTTGGAGCCTCACACAAGGGGTATATATGCCCATTTTAATAGGTGAGCAGGATTAGGCATTCTTAGTTTAAGCCAAAAAAATTACATAGGCATGATCATATTTTTGTAATTGAATGATACGCAACATATCAATATAAAACAGAGAAGCAAAAGAAACAAAAAGAACGATATATGCCCTTTTTTCTTTTACTTGTTGTAAACTAATTTACTTACAAATTTCATGAGATGTGCCCATGATGTCCGTTGATTGTGAACCACAAAGCTTAATTCTATATTTAATGAGGGTTAATTTTTCCTCTTTGTCCCAATTTGAGGATGAAGTGGACAGGTCATCCTAAAAGGTTCAACTGCTAACATTTGACTCCATAACAAAATCATAATGAAATATTTGAATATTATTTAAATATTGCGACCTAATTGCACTTGCCATGCACTTCAATTGCAGTAGCAAAGAAACAGAGAAAAAGAAGAAGAGTAAAGGTGAAAAAAGTGAAGAAGAATAAGTAGACAAACAGAAGGATCAACTGGTTGAACAGGTGGATTCAATCTGGGTCTTATAGCATTCCCTAGTTCAAGAGGGTAAAGTGCTTAGAGTAAGTGTTATCAATGCTGATTACATAAAATGGCATTTTTGTTAACACAAAATATATATCTTCTTAAGCTAGGAAAAGAGTAAAGAAGGAACAATGGAGGCAAAGAGACCCCTAAGAGAGAGAATTCTCAATTGTTGGTCTATTATACATCAAAATAAGAATATCAAGGACGCTAATGTGTCCAATAAATAACTAATAAGGGATTATAATTGCAATTGAGAAATGCATCTAGAATTCTATTAGTTTATTGACCATGCCAAGTTGTCAACAAAGTGCAATTCTGAAACATATAGTTCGATTTGATTCAAGTTAAAGGATAAGTCCACAAACACCCATGATTAAAATTGATATGTATCAAGATTGTGCCTTAGCGAGCATCTACTAATTCCCTGATGACATAGAGATCTAAGGTAGCATTTGGTACGCTGGAATAAAGACTAGAATAGACTGAAATGAAATAAGAGAATTTCATTCCGATGTTTGGTAAAAAAAAAACTTTAGAATAGACATGAAAATGAAATTCCTTTGGGAATCAAATTCCCATTGAACAAGAAAATTTCATTCCTTCCCAAGAGGTAAGGAAATGGGAATCATCCTAAAAACGTCGTGTACCCTCGTCTACACCTCTTCCCTTGTCTGTTGACCTTGTCTTTAACTCTCTTCCCTTGACACCTCCTCCTCGACTCTCCTCCATGCCCCTTTCTTGATATCTGTCGGTTTCCTCCTCATCTGTGGCCCTCCCTCCTCCTCCGTGGCCATCTCTCCTACTTGACAGCCATCCCTCCTCCTCCACTGTCCCTTCTCGACGTTTGTTAGCCTCCTCCTCCTCTGCAGCCCTCCCTCCTCTTTTATGGTTCCTTCTTAACATCTACCAGCCTCCTCCTCCGTAACCCTTTCTTCACCTCTGCAGTCCTTTCTCAATGTTTAGTAGCCTCCTCCTCTGCAACCCTTCCTTCACCTCTGCAGTCCTTTCTTAATGTTTGGTAGCCTTCTCTTCCTCTGCAGCCCTCCCTCCTCCTCTGCAGTTGTTTCTCCTTCTCTGTGGCCATCCCTCCTTCCCTGTGAAGTGTTTCTGACGTCTGTCAGCCTCCTCCTCCTTCGAGACCCTCTTTCCTCTTCTACGACCTTCTCTCCTCTACAACCATCCCTTTTCTGTATTTTTTTTGTTTTTTTTTGTTTTCTTTCCCTATTTTTTCCTATGTATGTAATTTTTTACAAAGAATATTGATATTTTTTATTGTCTTCTTTTCTTACAAAGAATTTTTATTCTATCAAGAATATTTTGTTAATGCTAATTTAGAAAGGATTATCTGTGTTAATGCTAATTTAGAAAATATTATTTGTGTTAATACTTTTATATTGTAGTATGTATAGAAAAAAATTATTTTAATTTTTTTTCTAAATTGACAGGATATTTTTATTAATATTCTAAATTTTGTATTTCAATTTTAATTCTGTTCTTATGTATCAAACATTGAAAAGAAATTGTCTGCCAATTCTATTCAGCAATTCTATTACGTACCAAACACAGGAATGGAATAAATCATTTCAAATTCTATTCCAGAGTTTATTCCATTCCTATCTATTTTCATTCCAATATACCAAACGCAGCATAAGAACTGCCAATCCCCACCTATTAGATTAATTATTGTCATCTCTTACATGATTAAGTGTTGATTATTATCTCTTATGCGTGATATGTATTACCTATGGCCGAGTCTTCTACCCCAACTTCTACCTCTGCCTTTGAGTTCAAGGCAACTGTGCTTAACCAAACTATTTGCACTGCTTACTTCAATTTGAAGGAGCAAACTACTGATATCTTAACAAAAGCGTAGAAGAACGATATCTTCCACTATGCATGAAGAATATCTGTACACTAGCTTGAGCAGGAATGTCAAGATTGTACCCTGACAAATGTTTGCATGGACGTCTACTAATTCCTTGATAATATAGGGATGAGACATCTACCCGTAAATTCCCTCATGACACAAGGATCTGAGGCGAACATCCAAGCCAGATGTCCACTACGTACATTCAATTTTTTCCCTTATTTTTTGACTCTCTTATATATACGAGATTGTACTTTTTTTGTTATTAAGTAATAATATTCTTTTATTCTTTTATTCTATCAATATATTTATTTGATTTCATCAAAAATTTCACTTTTATCCTTGTTCTATCCCAAGAGCCTCAACACAATTTGAATTTACATTAACAATATAAGGACACTTGGTACTTGTACATCCCAAATTCCCTTTCCACAAAAAGCTACCCACCCCAAATCTCTCCCAAGTCCCAACTTTACTCTTTTCTCTTCATATTTCAACAACATTTTTTATTTCAAATTTGATTTACTTATAGTTTACTCATTTTCCAAAAAAAAATTAACTTTTAATAGAACATTATAACAGAAAGAAATCATCAAAATCATGTGAAGTTACAATGTTACATGTGTATTCCACTAGTGGTGGTAAAATATGCATAATTTAAAAGAAGAATCAACTTCAACAAGACAGCGACAGAGTAGTAAATTCACAATTTTCAACCCCATTGAGCTTGGCAACTTGTGTTCATGGATTGAAATCATAGAAACATATAAAATGATGCAATCACATCTTTTTTATAAAAAGTAGTTACATCTGATGCATTACCAAATATATACTAACTAAAACTATGATAACGTTTGATAACAATTATTTTCTACAACTTATTGGAAATAATCACTTATGAAGAAAAAATTGAACCAAACATACAAAAAAATGTCAGCCTATTCAAAAACACCAACTTTTTTGTCATATGTAAAACTCGAAAAAAAAAACCTATGGGAAACAGCTTTTTTAAAAACACTATTATTAAGAGTTAGATTATATTAGGTTATATGGTCTATCTTATATTAGGATAATTACATATCAGTTTATCCAACCCTATAAATATGTAATATGTAAACTAAGAAAATAGATTCCTCTTTTCTTTACTCTCCATTTCACATGGTACCAAAGCTCAGGAGAAAATCCTAGGGTTTCTCAACCACCACCCTCTCCAATGAGGCTTTCCGACGTCGACCAGCCTCTCCGACCACCTCGTCGGTGCCATCCAGTCTCCCAGAGCCCTCCCCACCCTGCCAAGCCACCCAGACCTCTTCTCCTCCGCCGTTAAGCCTACCAGGCCCTTCTGTCGGCATCGCCAGGTCTTTCAAGCCTCTCTTCCGATGTCGTCCGGCCCTCCAACCTTCTCCTTTGACACTTTCAAGGTCGTCAGGCCTTTCCTCAGTCAGTTCCAGCCCTTCCAGTCGCTGACGAGCCCTCTTATCACCTAAGACAAGCTAGCAAACCTGTTTAACAGTCCTTTTAGGACCGTTCTACCACCGACGATCATGATGGTAGCATCTATTTCTATACAGTCCATGTGACGGACTGTAAATACTCCTTACTACTACTACTGAGAGTGGTTTTGTATTTTCCACCTTATTTACTGCCTTTAGTAGGTTCTTGAACTCCTATGCCACCTAATTGGGGGTATTTCTTCATTATTGTAGACCTAAATAGCACTATTTAGATCTGATTTCTTCAAAATTAGTATGACTTTAAGGGAATCTCTTATTAAAAATCTTAGTGAGACCTCTCAGAAACTTGATGAAAAGAACTATTTGTTGTAGACATAAAATTTTAAAACATTTCTAGCCATACATAACAAGATCAAACATCTTACTGAGCCTCCTCCTGATGCCAAAGACAGCACTTATAAATACTAGTATGCTGATAACTCTATTATTGTCTCTTAGATGGCGAATAGTATGAAACCAAATGTTGCTCGTGGTGTGATGTTTTAAGACCTGCAAAGAAAATCTAAGACACCTTAAAGAAGAAGTATGAATACATGAAGAATATTTCTTGTGTTTTTGTGGTATATGAGTAGTGACCACTTTACTTCACTAAAGGCTCTTCTAGATGAACTTAACATTTATCAACCTCTGACATTACTACTATGCGTCAATACAAAGAGCAGTTAGCCATTGCAACCTATCTCTCTGGTTTAACTCCAGAACTCTCTTCTCAGATTCGAGGTTAGATCTTTAGTGTCGATTCTACTCCTAGCCTGGAGACTACCTTCTCTTGCGTCCTCTGTATTTCTACTGACACGTCCACTACTTCGTCTGATCATTCTGCTATAGCTGCTACCCGAGGTCGTGGTCGCAACTTTAGTCGTAGCTCGGGTCGAGGAAGAGGTCATAGACGTATAGATGGCAAAGACCGAGCACCATGCGAACACTGTGGTCGTATAAATCACCGATCAGATCATTGCTAAGAGAAGTTTGGAAAACCAGATTAGACATAGGTTTCCACTAAGACACAGACTATTACACCTATAATTACTCCTACTACCAGTATGTCTTCAATGACCCTTTCACAGGATGAGTACGCTCAGTTCCTCTAGTTCTGTGAAAATCAATCCTCTACTACTATGACATCACATATTACTACTTCCACGTCAAGTACCTTTTGTTTGTTAGCCTCGAGAGATATTTCTTGGATTATTGATTCAAGAGCATCATCTTACATGACAGATAGCCTCGACCATTATTCCCGTATATCCCAATTACCTGACATTAGATCTGTTTCTATTGCCGATGGTAGGACTTGTCGTGTTTCTAGACAAGACACTATTCGTGTCACGTCTCAATTAACATTAGACAAAATCCCCTATATCCCTGAATTTCCAGTTAATTTTTTATCCATTAACGTTATTACCAAGCAACTTCACTATTTTGTAACATTTTTTTCTATTCACTGTACCTTTTTAGATCTATAGACGGGGAAGAAGATTGATTTAGGACATGAACGTAGTCAACGAGTTTACTTACTAGTCAAAGATGAGATACCTCGAGGACTTGCGCCATTAACTTCCACAGTAGAACCCTCTCTCATTTAACATCGTTGCTTGGGTCATCCATCTCTTAAAAAATTACAGCAGGCACTTCCTGAATTTCTGTTTCTTCTTTTCATTGTGAGTCTTGTGAGTTAGGTAAGCACCATCGTGCTGCCTTTCAGAGTCTTCGTCTGGTTCATAGTAAGAGTCCTTTTGATTTGATTCACTATAATGTATGGGATCCGACTAGAACACCATTTGTGGTTATATATATTATATTGTGTTTATTGATTCTTTTTCTCAAGTCTCGTAGGTTTATTTGTTGAAAGATTGAATCAGTGTTCTTGATATTGATAAGAAATTTTCTACTGAAGTAAAAAATCAATATTCTATTTGTGTAAAAATTCTTCGCACTGACAATGCTTTAGAATTTACTCAAATAAACCTTCAAAGTTATTGTGATCCTCTAGGTATTATTCATCAGACATCTTGTCTACATACATCTTAACAGAATAAGGTTGCTGAACGCAAACATCGACATATTCTTGATGTAACACGTTCTATTATGATTAAGATGCATGTTCCTAAATATTTATAATCAGATGCAGTACTCACAGTCTTATATCTCATCAACTGTATGCCTTCTATCCCACTTAAGGGGAGATATTCCTCTATGATGGTTGCATCCTGTTAGAGATCTTTTTACTCTTATTCCACAGGTATTTGGTTGTGTTGTCTTTGTCCAAAATTTAACTCCAAATCTAGACAAACTGACTTCACGCTCTATTTGTTGTGTCTTTGTTGAATACTCTCATACTCAATGAAGGTGTTAGTGCTTCGTCCCTACCATCAGAAAATACATTGTGTGAGTAGATGATACATTCCTTAAGAGTCAGTCCTTTTTTGACATTGACAATATTAATCTACCTGTAAGGAGAATTCCTTTACAAGTGCCTGTAAAGTCTTGTGATACTGATGGTACTAACATCACTATTATGAAAGACAAGACGCCTTGTCCCTTACAGGTATATCATCGACGACAGCGTCCTTCTACAGCCATTACTTTTTCACCTTCTGCAGATCTACCATCCACAAACCTTGACTTACCAATTACCATTTGAAAAAGTACACGTACTTCCATTATCCATTCTATTTCATATTTTGCTAATTATGATAAACTTCACCCTGCCTACCGTACCTTTGCCTTGTCTATTGCTTCTAAATCACTTTCCAGGAACTACCAAGAAGCTAAATTATTATCACAATGGAAAACAACTATGGATAAGGAAATGCAGGCTTTAGTGTCTCGAGGTACTTACGCCTTGGTTCCTAAACCAACAAATACAAATGTGATTACATATAAGTGAGTGTTTAATATCTAATATAAGTCTGATGGCGAGGTTGACAACTACAGAGCATGCCTAGTAACACGTGAATTTACACAAAAATATGGTGTAGACTATACTGAAACCTATTCTCCAGTGACGAAGTTGAATTCCATAAGGATCATTCTGTCTATTGCAGTGAACCACTCCTGGGAGCTAAGCCAATTAGATATGAAGAATGCTTTCCGATATGGTGATCTCACAAAATAAGTGTATATAAAGCAACCTTTTGGGTATATTGCTCAGAAGAAGGATCAACCTTGTCTACTCAAGAAAGTAATCTATAGCCTCAAGCAAAGTCCGCATGCTTGGTTTGAGAAATTCAGTAGTATCACTGTGGATTGTGGTTTTCGACGATGTCTTGTGGACCACTCTGTGTTCTTTAGATATACGGAGAGTGGGTGTGTAATTCTTGCAGTGTATGTGGATGATATTTTGATCACTGGTAATGATACTACAGACATTCAAAAGACAAAGAACTACTTACAGACACACTTTATCACTAAAAACATGGACAGACTTAAGTATTTCTTGAGTATCGAGTTTACCTACATTAAAGATAGATTGACGTTGTCCCAAAGAAAATACGCATTAGACATTTTACAAGAGACAGGACTGCTAGGATACAAACCAAAAAACACTCCATTTGATTAGAGTCTAGATCTTTAAAATAGCTCGTCGTCTCTGTTAGAGGACACTGGTAAGTACAAGCGATTGATTGAGAAATTTATCTATCATTGTTACACACTCAGACATTGCATACACTATTGTAGTACTCAGTCAGTTTATGCAGGAGCTAAAAATAGTACATTGATGAAGAACCATGCAAGTACTGTTTATATTAAAAAAGCTCTCAGCCAAAGACTGATTTATAGAAAGAACAGTCATTTATATGTTAAAGTGTATTCAAATTTTGATTACGTAGGAGATAAGAGAGATCAAAAGTCTACTACTGGGTACTACACATATGTCAAAGAAAATCTTATTACAAGGAATAATAAGAAGCAAAGTGTTGTTTTTAGATCCAATGCTGAGACTAAATATTGATCTATGGCACAGACTGCTTGTGAAATGATGTTATTCTGCTCCCTTTTGACAAAGTTAAGCTTCTCTGTTGATGTGTCCATAAAAATGTATTGTAATAATCAAGCAACTATTAATATTACTAATAATCCAACCTTCCATGAATCCACAAGTATATTAAAGTGGATTATCATTATATGGTAATATAAAGGATAATTTCTACTCCTTATTGGAAGTCCTCTGATCAGTTTGCAGACATCTTCACCAAAGGATTGAATGTAGGACCATATGAGTCACTCTGTACCAAACTGGACATGATTAATATATATACTCCAGCTTGAAAGAGAGTGTTAGGAATTAGATTATGTTAGGAGATTATATGGTTTATCTTATATTAGGGTAATTGAAAATCCGTTTATCTAACCCTATAAATATGGAATATGTAACCTTAGATAATAGATTTCTCATTCCTTTTCTTTCCATTTCACAATTAAGATGTTTTTCATGTATTTCGTATATCGTCCACATTCAAAACCCAATATTACAACAAAAATCCCCTACTTATGAATCCTATTCTCCTAAAAGAAAAATCCCTCTCGTGCTATCCACCACTCTTCTTCTTCCTTTCTTCTTTGACAACCTTCTTCTCCATTATTCCTACCCCTCATCCAAGAGCGGAAGGGCCAAAACCCAAGAAACATGCACAAGATGCCACCACCCCCAACAACGATGCCCAATCGCTGCCTTCCCAAAGGCTCCAGCAAGGCCAAGCATGACCGATAACGCTTCTTCTTCCAAGAAGACTAATGACGGCGAAAACACACCTAGATCGCCAAAGTCCGCTAGAGAGAGAGGTCACCCTTCTTGCCTTTCCCAAGGCAGCAAAACAATAGCAAGCTTGCCCATAAAAAGGAGGGGCAAATAGCTCAAGGAACATGCTCTAAAGGCCACCACCCCTAATGCCGAAGTTAGCTGCCACCCTCCCAAACGCTCCGAGCAAGGCCAAGAATGACTAATAGAGCTTCTTCTTCCAAGAAAACTGATGGCAACGAAAGCACTCCTAGATCGTCGAAGTCCGTTAGAGGAAGAGGTTGCCCTAAGAAGGGCGATAAGTAGCCATTGTGGACCATGGCTCGAGAGGTCTAGAAAGACAATAAGGTTTTGGGTTTACTTATCTCCCTCTATGATCATTTATAGCAAGGGGTAATTTAGACATTTCAATAAAAAATAATCACTTTTCATGTTTATGCATCCAAACAAGATTATAAAGAATAAGAATAAACTTTTAACAGGACCAATTAAAAAAAAAACTAGCATTTTACTATAGTCGATTTGCCTATAATTGTTACCAAACGTAATTAGGGCCAGCTATGGGTTGGATCTGGACCCAAGATCCGTGGGTTTGACCCGTAAAGTATGGATCTAGTTCCTGAAAATGAGACACATTGACCTATAGACCTAGACCCGCTAGACTCGTTCATTTACTGAGTCGGGTCTAGGTCTAAAAATACCTAGACCCATGGACTCGATTTATATATAATATATTATAAGTTAAATATAAAGATTAATGTATAATATTTATACTATATATATAATATATATTATTCTACTCTTAAATCTCATTCTCTCTAAAGTTTATAATTTATGTGGTATATGCACATTAACATAGAATTGTTGTATGGATATTGACAAAATTGGTTTATTGAAGTTAGATATATTTATTTATATGTTGTTTAACTATCACTGATTCATGATATTGTTCTTGTTATATATTTATTTATGGTTGTATTTTATTCATGATATATGTGTATTGACAGAGAATTGTTTAACACATTTATTTACAATGTTTTCAGTTTAATTAAAAATCTACTTTCTTTAAAAAAATGAAAATAAGTTGGAAGATCCATTAAACCTAAGACTTGGAAATAATGGGTCTAGATCTAAGTCCTGATTTTAGAACCCAGACCTATGAAATAAGATGGGTCTAAGTCTGAGTATAGGTAAACCCGACGCAAATCCGACCCATTGCCACCCCTAAATGTAACCTACATGATTACAAACTCATGGCGGTATTCTTACGGAAAATAACTACATAAGAAGAAACTGTCAACAATAGAAATAGCTCATGCATGTTATTCTGTCCCACGACCTCCAAATCTTGGCATGTAAGGATGCTAACCTAGCATTAAGTACCTTCCTCTTCATCCTCATAAGGTTAATATGCTTAATTGGCACCGACACCAACTTGAGGGATTCCTTTTAGGGGAAGGTGGTTGTAGAACGAGGACAAAATAGCAATCATAAAAAGGCAATATAAGGATGGTTCTTACATCAAATCTTCAAATATCAACTACTACAATATTACAAAAACAGGCAAGAAGGTAATTAGAAGCTACAACATAGACTAATTGCAAGTGAACAACAATAAACATCATTACTAAAATGGTTGAAAGCATCAAAGAACCACTTGTTTTCTGAATACATTCCTAACCACTTGAACTGAGACGAATTCATTTTCCATGCATTACAATTTACAATAAACACAGAATCCCCTTAGAAATGACGATCCCACCAGCACATATCCTGATTATTCTCAGAGACTCAGAATCCACCCACTAATTTTCTCTGATGAGCACCATGACTCTACCAAATTTCTGTACCCAGCAGAAGAGATCTACATTCCACGTAAACTGTTTCTTGTTTCATAACAAACCCTCTCTCTCTCTCTCTCTCTCCAATTCAAGCACTACAAACCTCATTCCAAAAGTTCCGCAGAACAAACCAAAAACACAAGCTCCCATTGAGTCCACCTCATAAAACAGCAGAATCTCGCAAAAATAAAACAAATTAAGAAAAAAAATTGCGAAAATAATTCCTCCTTACACATTGCGAGCTTGGACAGCATCTGGGAGGTCTGGTGGATCCCAAGCCCGATCTTGGAAGCCCTCTTGTTGAACTCCGAGTGGATCGACACCGCAGATCTCGTCCCGTCCAGCCTAGATCCATGCCCTCCGCTACTGCTCGGCCCATCCGGCGCCGGCGATACCGACTTCTTCAGCCTCTCGACGATCGTGAGAAACTCCTGCGTCCGGTCCCGCGACACCCTGTCCGACTTCGGAGCCATTTCTTCGAATCTCCGCTCCACCACCGCTCCCGGAGAATCGGGCGGGAATCCAGAGGAGTCGAAACCCTAGATCTTGATGGAGGCGTGAGGGATTGGGTCGGGGGAGGAGGAGAGGTGGAGGAGGAGAGGAGCTGGAGAGAAGGGGAGAGAGGGAGGAAGGGACCAGGGAGGAAGTTTTGCTGTACAGTGGTGGAATGTTTTTACGTGACGGAATTAGCCTTGTCTCTTTTCTATATTGAAGAGACCCTAGGCTTTGGGAAAGGGCGAGATTTAAGGGTAGGATAGTCATCTAAAATGGCGTCTGTGACGGTAGCTGGTGGAGTGATGGAAGTGTGTTTAACTGTTTATTCATCTGCCAACGAAACGGATTCGGGATGAGCCCGATTTGGATACGAGATCCGTTAATGGATGCGATTTGAGAATCCGGTTAGACGACGTCTAGCGTTTTGTATTATCCGCTAAATGAGTTATAGACATGGGCCGGATTCGGACAAGTAGTGTTAAAATGGCTGGATCTTTTTATAGAGTCAAAAAAAAAAAAAACAGTGCGTGAGATTGTCTTGGTAATTGGATGATATTATTGAGAGATTAGTCCCAGCTAGACTGATTATATGGTCGTCCTAAGCTTTCAGATGGTGTCGAGTATCTCTGTTCACTACCAAATGATTTTGAATAAGATGCCTGAACTTCGATTTAACGTAATAACTAAAAATAACTCCAAGATATTTATGAGCCGATACATCTCTACCTTCGATTGGTTTGATTTCACACATCCGCATTTTCCGACAGATTTCAGTCGGGAGAGGATTTCATCTTCACATGCAAGCCAAAGGGAAAACTTAAACTTCCAAAGGAATATGAATTTTCCTTGTAGACTTCCAGAATTTTGAAACAGCAAGAAATCATAAAAATGATATAACCAAGAACTCATCTTTGTAATCATGCGACTTGAAATAAGCATGGATGTCTCACTCTACTAGAAAAATGAAACACAATTTTAACAGTACTTCTCTTCTGCCCACTATTCCCTGTTGATCTCCTCTGCAAGAGCTCATGAAAGAAGGTTGGTTTTCATCTGTGATTTCTTTTGTCCTCACGTCAACTCTATGTGAACAGGGGTGGTTGTACGCGGAGGAGGACCACATCCACAAGCCGCGCGTCGACAGCTCATGGTGAGCTATGGATTTGTTTCCAATAGGCGGGTCGGCGGTGGCTGTTTGTGGGCCGTCAAGGACAGTGATTGGGACCGTCTGGCCTTACCCTTTTTCTCCACAAACAAGTAATCGCAAGTTTTTTCTCGTTAGAGATAATTCCATTGTGGATAATGTAGCATGCGTGCATCGGGGAGATTCTTTCGCAAGCATGGATGTTGTGATGGGAGGATTCTTGACGACTAAATCGTATCGTCTGTAGCTACTTAGTCAGTAGTGAAGTCTCTTTGTGGTTGTACGAGAGGTCGAGAGTTCGACTTCCACGAACATTATATATATTACATCACTTGGTGGTGATTTCTCATAACTAAGTATTTGAGTGTAATATATATCAATTACCGTTTACAAAAAAACGATTAAATCGTATCACTTTGAGGATTGAATTGTAAGGACTAAATTATGTATTAGGGTGTACATTGGTTGGATTGAGTTAGATTAAAGATGAGTCCACAACTCAACCCATCATTAATCTAAACCTAATCCCAATCCGATTCACAAATTTTGAGTTGAGTCGAGTCAGTTTTCGAGTTTTATATGTACCTATTGAAAATTAAAAATTACATTTATAATATATTGTATAAAAATATACAACACTAAAAATAAACATAAAATGATGAACAATTTGGTTATGTTATAGACAAAGACATGATTTACTAGCATTCTTTGAATAATATAAATTATTACTCTGAAGTTTATGAATAATTCATAACAAATTGGTGAACAATATGATTCTTTTGTTTTTACTTGATAGGCATGAGGAGCAAATATGTCAAACGAAGATAGGATGAGGAGAGAAGATACCAAGATACAATAGGGAGAAAAAGAAGAGGAAAGATTAAAAGATAAGTTAGGGAGAAATCAAAAGATGTCAAGATGAGTGGCAGATGGGTAATGGAAGATTGCATGATGATAATAAAAGATGATGTTTTAGAGAGAAGAAATTGAAGTTTTATAAATAAATAATTATATATATAATATATATTTATAAATATAAATAATTAATTAAATATATATCTTTGAATTTTGAGTTGAATTGAGTAGCCTGTCCCTGAAACCCATATCCAATCTAAAAAGTTCAGATTTACGATTTTTTGATTCACACCCAACCCATGATACAAAAAACTTGACCCAACTCAACCCACACGAGTTGAGTTTATTCGATTTTCAAGTCAACCCAGACCTATGTACGTCCTTATTATATATCAATGATGTGATAATAATGCAACTGTCATAAACAAGGAGAAGGTTTTTAAGTTTAAATTTTATACTTTGTTTGGTTAACTTTAATCAATGTTGTAATCAAGGGATATGGTGTGATCTAATTATGTTCTTTCCATGATTATAGCATTAGGTTCATCAAATTACGCATCGTAGTTGGATTGCTAATTATGATGTGATAATAATGCAACTGTGTGTAAACAAGGAAGAGGTTTTTAGTTTGAACTTTATACTTTGTTGATTACTTATAATCAATGTTGTAATCAAGGAGTATGGTGTAATTTAATTATGTTCTTTCCTTGATTACAACATTAATCTAATTACCTCATTTGAGTATTATCTAATTACATAAAAATTTATAGTAATCTAATTACAAAGTTCTTTGTAATTGTCACACCATTAATGTATATTGATGTTGTTTCAACCACAAGACTCGTTTTCGATGATTACTAGAGTTAATTCGACCACTACTACTATCACATTGACAACTATCAGAACAATTCTGATCTTCATTGAAATCACTTCGACAATCACAGGAACAACTTCGATCGCTGTCAAGATCACTCTAATAAATCAATTAAGTAACTCTAGCCAACATTGTAATTACTCTCATAATCATTGAAGTAACTCTGACAACATTGGAATCACTATAGCAATAATCATGACAACTTTAACAACATTGGAATAACACTAACGATCACTTCAGATTGCTGAAGCAACTCTAGTCATTGTCGAAATCACTTCAGATTGTTGAAGCAACTCTGGTCATGTCGGCCACCATCAAAGCAATTTTGATTATTATTAGAATCACGTCAACAATCTTTAAAATTGTTTCGATGTCATTCTGGTAATCATTGGAATTGATTCTATAATGCATTATAAATTACAGATTTTAGTCATTCAAACATTGTAATTGATTATCATGTAATTTGTTTATAATGTAATTTAATTTCGGACATTACAGGTATACCAAATAAACATGGCCATATTGGTAACGCAATTGTGCGAAACAGAATGAAACAACTCTTACATTTAGACTTTTTTTGGATGTAGAATAAGAGAATTAATAATAATTGAAAATTGATATTGGTATACTAATAGTATTATTATTTTATTTAAAAGTGAATTTCTTTTTAAAGTCAATAAGTACGTGCAACGAGAAACTATGATTTGATCGAAAAGTTTAATAAGTAATGGAATAATTATTGGAATAAGTGAAAACATGTAAAGTAATACTAATTAACATGATTATCAAATGAGCGAATATCAGATGGTTCACTGTCATATGTAAGAATATTGCATGCGTTAAAATGTAAAATACTCCATTTTTTGCCGTTTTTAATGGTGCAACCGCAACTTAGAAATTATTGATATGTTTGGTGGATAGAATTTTTGTGATAAGCAAGTTGGCATGCTGTGTACCTGTCAAGAATCTATAATAGAAAAGAGATAAAATATATAAATTTTGCTGGTGAATAATAATTTCTTCCTTTTGCTTTCACATACACGAATTATTTATCGTCTTAAATTAATCCAATTCACTGCAGGATTCGACTTTCGCGTATAATGCGAATTGCCCACGTGAAGATAGTGATAATGGCACAACGCTAAACAAAATAAATGGGAAATTTTAAGCAAACCATGTGCAAAAAACAAAAACAAAAATCCAACGGTCTTGTATCAAAATTCCACATTTGGGTCTCTCTACTCCGTCGATTTTGGAAGGATCAGCAATCGACTAATTCACAAACCTTGCTACTAGCTATTTCTCTATTTTCATGATGTTGATCAAATCAAATCATTTCGATTCTCCAATAGTCATGATCGACTGATTCACGAACCTTGTTACTTGCTATTTCAAAATCGCATGGAAATCGTTAGAATCGTGGGAACAAGTATAAGAGGCAAGAATAAGGAACAGTTACATATTTTTCTTTCTTTTTCTCTTATTTTTTTGTCCATCATCTCTCAATTGGTTCTAATGCCGACGACGATTTTGTATTCTCTAGTGACAGAACTGTGACGACTTGTTCTTCTCTATTGTGCTATAAACGAGAATACAACATGTTCTCTATTTACTTAGAAGAAAAAAATATAGAAATCCTATGTATCAATTGTTGGTCATTATTTTGTCAAGATAAATCCTTCGTATTGTCTGTTTTGTTACTGTTACATGTATTAATTGTTCGTGATATTTTGTAGATCTTATGTTATAATTTTAATTAACATGTTAATTAATATATATATTAATATAATTCCACATCTGGTCCCAATGTTTCCTTCCTTCTCCCCACGAAGATGGTGATAGATCGATAGTGTCTGAACCTCAAGTGGAAATGAACAAGCAGACCGTGAGGAAGACGAGATGAAGAAGAAAAAAAAAATCTAATGGTCACTGACCCAAATCTCGTAGTTGATCTCTCAACCTCCAGGATTTCGGAATAATCTCCTTTCCTTCCAGTAATTGCACGAGGAAGGGACCATCACCCACCCACCCACCCCATTATTTCAAGTCATACAAGCAATTAAGCTGCACTAGTGCAAACAATTGACCTTAGTTAATCAATTAACAGCCCTCCCAAACCAACCATTAATCATAGACGACCCCGCCATCACCACCACTAACCGAAGAAACAAGTACCGTAATCCATAATCCATGAGTAGAGAAAAGTAGGAAACTTGCTCACCTCTGTCAGATTTATTAGGAGAAGGAGAAACAACACCAGTCTCATGTTGTAAACCACAGAAAAAGAAAACCATACAGAGTTCATTGTCACAATCACATATGTACATCGAAACAGCAGGAGCTGTTTTTTTCTTTTTTGGGCATCCAAAGATCAAAACTCGAAGACCCAAAACTCCATGGTTGATTTGGTCAGGTGATTGGGAGAGAAGGGGGGAGGATTGGATGGTCGGGATGGTGGTTGGTTAGTCGGAGGGGTCGTGGGCGTGCCAGCAGAGGAGCATGGAGACGCAGCGGCCGAGGATGTAGCACCTCGTCTTCAGCTGCTTCACCATCGTCAGGCATCTCCGCCGGATGCTCGACTTCTGCCTCGTGCACCGGAGCGACGACACCCGATGGGCGGCGGAGGCTGCGGCGGCGGCTGCGGCGGCGGCTACGGCGGTGGCGGCCATCGTGAGGAGCGGTGGTGCTGGGAGGAGGAGCGGTGGAGGACTAGTTGTTGCGTGGAAACGTGGAATGTGTTGGGGGAAGGCTGGGGAAGGTCTTAACTCTTAAATGGGCAACGTAGGGGGGGGGGGGGGGTGTGGGGCCCGTATTAACGA
>JAMKQA010001949.1:0-20555 GCA_024699735.1 Posidonia australis | reverse complement strand
ATCTTTAAGATATCATTAAATTACATTTTACTTTAAGAAACATTGTGCTTAAGTAAGTTCAAGATGAAAAAGACTACTTATAGCTCAAATAATGTTACCTCAGAACAACAAGTGAACTATACATAGATTTGTTAATCATTTCAAAAACAAAGAAACTTGCAAGGATTTCAAGAGGATTATACATAGATCTGTACTGCAACATTTGATACATATGCAATTCCAGTTCTGCAATTTCAAGAACGAATGAGTTCTCCAAGATCATTCACGAGATCAACTCACTCCATAAATCAAGCAAACAATTGACGAGGTACAAGTACAAGGTAGTAGAATAGGTTATCATCCTACTACTACCACCCCTATCTGATCTATCTATATTTTGATAGAAACTGAAACTGGTTGGATTTTGAATGCCTAATGGTTGTTCTGTTTAAGCTTGAGAGGTAGCATTGTGATGAGTTGGCTAGTATTAGCTTGTGCTGGAGGGATGAGCAAGGGACTGCAACTGGTAGGATTTTTTGAACACCTAATGTTGGTTCTGCTTAAGCTTGAGGGGTTGCATTGTGAGGAGTTGGCTAGTGTTAGGCTGTTAGCTAGTCGTAGATGTGTGCTGTATTTAAATTTTCTTACAACTATTTCTTTTTTCTTTTTTTTCCTTTGACAAATGATAGGACTCTCCATTTATTTCATTTTTCATTTGACCAACTAATGAGTAATAGCAAAAATTCCTAGTTTCCCATGACTTGGTACTCCTAAGCAACTTGCACCAACCATAAAAAATCAAAACAAAACGCAAGGTACAGATGTTGGATAGATCAGTAACCTGCCTTCGCTTCTGGAGTGGCCCCTTTCTGGGAAGAAAATCAGCTACGGTATCTACCGTCAGCATTCCAACCACAGATCCCCGACAGAAACTAAATTTCCTTTCAAAATCTCCAACTTTAAAGTCTTCACTCTCAAGACGAAAGTTGTCGTCGATAGCACAACCTGCGACAGCAAGCAAGCATGCCCTCATGCATCTAGGTGGAACTGAAAAGCCCGATAACAAAGCCACAAATTGATCAATACGCAGCACCAGATCAAGTGGGAAGACATAATTTGGAAAGGAGCTGCAGTGAGTATCAGCCACCTCCCAGCAATCCTCTAGACGAGCACCACGAACAACAACCTCAGAGCTAGTAGAGGGGAAAAAGTCAACAGCCTGGCAAGTAGCATGTGGAGGAGTAGCATCCACCGGTGGAGGGAGAATGGAGGAGGAGGAGATGGATTTTGGATGAAGAGAATGGGAAAGTTTTGCGAGAGGGTTTTCGATGGAGGGTTTTGGGAAAGTTTCGTTTTCGTTAGTGGCTAATCTGCGGCAAAAATAAGTTTTCTTTGTTATAAAAATTTTAACCACGATATTTGACCATGGTTAAAAAATATTTTTTTAATTATCTAAAACATATGTGTCTGTAACTATTCTCATGATTATTCTGTAACAAAACATATCAATTAACCACGAATTTATTGTTCATAGTTAAAATTAGTGGTTAAAGTCCTTTTTTCTTGTAATGCTCTGTATATTATGTTTGATTCTAATTAAAATATAAAATGAAAAACAAATCCCAGAATCTTCATAATCCCGGAGTTTTAATCTCTACCAAATTAAAATCACGACATCAGATATCTCATATCGTAGTTGGTCATCTATCTTCACTCATTCTCAACGACAATAAGTCACAATGCCACACATCTTATGCAACCAGACCACATTTATCATTAAGATTAGCTAAGCCTTGAGAAGATTGGAGACGTAACAGATTATGCAACCAGTCTCGTTTGAGCTAGATTACCTTGTCTAGATAGAAGGTAAACAACTCGTTTATCAAATGGCCTTGACAGCCACACCCATAATTGAGACATTTCCCTTGAGGAGAGAGAAGCAATAGGAGTACAAAACGCAAGTTCTGCCATCCACACTTACACATCAAAACAAATCTAACCAAACAGGATAGAAGCAATGATTTAATCCCGAATCGACGTTGTATATAAAGCTGGACAACCTTCTTCTTTTTTGCTTGATACTCACAACCTGGAGTGGTATACAAGCCTTGGAAACAAACCCTCATTATTGATGCCTGCCTTTATTGATACTCCCGAGTATATCTAATGCCCTTGCACAAGCAAAAAGGCCAGAGAGTACCCAAGTCGTCTGAAGATGATCGGTAGAATCCGGAATATCTATTGGCAATATTTAAAACAGAGAAGACAAAGAAGATCAAGAAGAAGAGGAGGAGAGGGAACAAAAACGTGTTTCTTTTGTGCGGATATAATCAAATCAATGGCCGTCTTGGTAGCAACGATGCATTCAAGTCCCAATGCCAGCATAGAGAATCCAGAACGAACAAGGTTCAACTTTGTCAGACACCTACAAGTACACATGTAGGCTAATAATAAAAGAGACAAAACATGGCAATCCTTCATCCTAATTCCTAAATACAAGGTTGGTAATTTTGATTTTTGTTTAACATCTTATTTCATGTTATCTATGTACTTTATTATTCACTTATGTCTTTGAAAGTAATTGTTTTATTTCTTTGATAATATTCAAAGTTAAATAAGATTTAACAGACTCAACAAGTTGGACTGATCTGTTTAACTTGTTTAACAAAATAAACATATTAAATGGGTAGAGTTGGATAAATCCTTTTTATAAATAAGTTGAATTGAATTTAGATTGACTGTAAATGAATAAGATTGGAAATGGATCGATCCATTTTACCACCCCTATTAGGAAGAGAGGTCAAGTAAAATTTAAAGACCTCATAATCTAAGACCAGTTACTAAAAAAAAAAATCAAAGACCAATAAAATCATAACAAAGAAGGTTTTTTCACATTTTACGTGAACAAAGGTTTATTTTTGTAAGAATGTTTCAACTTTTGGAGAGAAAATACCTGAGACCCTACTTCATGAATCCTCCAATGCATATCACCCATGTCTACTATATTTTTTTCTCCTCAACGTCTATTCTTTTTATTCATAGGATAAACTTTTTGTTATCAAAGAATGGCTTTCCAGCGACGCAAGTGTCTTCCTAATAGTAATCACTCTCAGCACCACCACTCACACTCTCGCGACCATCTCAGGCACGCCACTGCCTTCAATTGGGATGCCTTCAAGGCCCGCCTTCTGGAGGACGATCTCCCTCTGGTCTCTCAGCCAGTAAGGGTTCGTCGTTACTCGGTAATACCTAAACCCCCTCTGTCTCTGCTTTCTCCTTCGAAGGAATATCGAGTTGGGAAGGCTCTCACTTCCTCCTCGTCTTCGGGGCTATGGAATGGCCCCCAGGTTGATCCTCCATTAGGGAAGTCGTTGGGACTCTGTTCCCGATCTTCCAGGAGGACCCTACCACCTGGAGGACGATTTGCGTTCCCTTCTCTCGGTTCTGGCCTTCTGTATGTTGCATACTTTGATAGTTCCTTTAGTCTCAGCCCTCCCAGGCTTAACATAGATTTGTTTGTGGATTGCTTTTTCTATTGTAAAGAGTTATCTCCCAACTGGCTGAATAATTTGGTTTGTTGTTTTCTGTGTGTGGATCTGAATTATTTTTATGCTAAAGGTGCGATCTTTCATTTTACTCTTTCCTGTTATAAGGGATCATGTCCTAACCTTCCCGCCGTCGCTCCGGTTAGGGTTCTTAAGTTGGGGTTGCCCCGTTGTGTTTCAGAGAACCTCGGTTTCTCTGAAGATGGATCGTTATCTCCTAGGTCCTTCTTCGATCTGTCTGATCCTTTGATTTCTCTCGACGCTCCAGTTGGTAATCTGTCGCTGGTAGGTCATCGGAAATCGGAATGTCGCCCTTACACGGGAGAGACGGTAGGTCTGCAGGCTTCTCGAGAATCTAACACAACCACCTGCACCCTTGCCTCGAGCTCTGTGTGGGGCTATTCTCGATACCATCCCCCCGAAGATTAATGCGGATTATAACTACTCTTCTCTTAATTACCCTTCTGATAATTGTAATTATATTGCTAATCCCCAGTCTTATTCTAATTTATCATTTATTACTGATTTGGTGGGGTCCCCGAATCAACCCTGCGTGGCTACGGATATCCCTGACATGCGCGATTCGTATCGCCATCCTGTCACCTCCAGCATTTACTGTCAGGCGGTTTCGTGCGAAGATAGTTCTAATTTCTCTCCTTCCCTATGCAACATTTATGGTACTACGCCTTCTTCGCTAGATATCTCTGCTACAGAGATTTTTTCTGACATTTACGACTCTTCCCCTATACCTTGTTCCTGGGGCTCGAGTTTTGCCGCCCTGGCTTCCCTTCTATCTTCCTCTACCTCTTCTGTAAACTTACAGAGCAACGAAGCTTCTTATAGTTGGACAGAAAACTTGGATTCGGTTGGGTGGCAGCTAGTGGAAAAAAAAAAAAAAGAACCACTCTCCCTGGTAAGCTTCTGCCGCACTAATAGTCGTTGTTTTAACTGTGGTCTTCGTGGACATTTCAAAAAATATTGCAAATATTCTAGATCCTGTTACAAGTGTAACTCTCCCTCTCACTCGGTGGCGATTTGTAAATTTTTTCAAGAACAGAAGTTACCTCCACCCATTGTTTCCTCCATGACTAGTCTTGCCCCCCATAACCCCACCATCATCCCTCCTTCTGAGTTGACCTGTGATCTCCTTCTTCATCTCTCATACTGTGCTATAGTTATTGCGTACTCAGCTCAACTTTCTAGCACCACATATCTCACAACTAGCCTTCCGCTACTAAGGTCGAGGTTAATGACTTCTCCCTTGGTAAATTTCTTCTTAAGTTTCATTCCCCCAAGATCAAAAATAAGACTCTTAGCTTGTATGGGTCCTCCCTTCAATCCCTCTTAGCTTCTTTCATCTACTGGACCCCCAACTCCAACGCAGTCCTCACTCTGAGAGAGGAAGGGATTTGAATCTGACTTGAAGGGATTCTACACCATCTATGGAACATAGAAGTTTTTCACCTAATGGTCTCTGAGTTCGCTGACCTTTTAGAGGTTGACCTCACCATTGATAGGGTCAAATACAAGGATTTTGCCAGAGTTAGAATCAAGATCCATCTGGACAAGGATATCCCTGATTCTAGGTTTTTTGCATTTGAGAAAATCGTTTACCCCATTAAATATAGACGTAGTTGGGATATTTGCACTCTCTCCCTCCCAAAACAGAATTCTGCTCCTGGATGGCCAAAACAACTACCCCAGGCCTCATCATCTAGAGGCCTCAATCCCACCAGGAAACCATTTAAAAGTAATAAGGGCTGGAGAGGTGCTAGTGGTGGGAAGGTCCCTAAGAGTGGGAAAAATGTGTGGACTAGAACCTCTTCCATGTCGACTCCTTTTGATCCTCCTATAATAACTGCTGGACTCCTGCCTACACCTCCTGCACCTGGGAGATTCTTCAATGCCTCATCTTTCCTTTCATCTGACGACACCCCAACTACTATCACACAGGAGGTAGATCCTAATGCTATAATTGATACTACTAAGTTTGTACAAGCTGAGATCAAGACCAGGAAATTCTCCTTGGCCAAATTTAAGAAAATCATGGCGATCTACGATTGGTTGGAGAAGGATGACCTGGGCAATCATTCCTCTGAGATCCCATCTTCCCAACCACCCACCCCTGTGCATGTTCCAGGTAACTACATGCTGAATTTTCCTTCTAATACTGGTTCCTATAATCCCAGTTCATCATGCAATAGTGAACACTCTAACTTTGCATCTACTGATAGCCCAATAAATAAAGTTAATACAGAGATTAGTGTTGTGGATCCTCTTCTCTGGGATTCCTATGATCATTTCCAATCCTTTTGTGGGAAAATTGGTATTTCTATTAGTTCAATAGTTGAAGCTATCAAGTTTTTCAACCAGGTCAGACAGGACCAAGATAAGATGTACATTAATTTAGATAATAGCAATAACTCTATTGAGAAGATAGTTTCTTCTTGTTCCCCTTATAGCTCCTGATGATTATAGTTGCTTGGAATATAAGGGGCCTAGGGTCTTGTCATAAAATCAAAGAATTGAAAGACTTCATTAAATCCAACAAATGTGACAATATTATCATAAGTGAAACTAAAAAGGAATCCTTCTCTCAAGGGGCTCTTAGATCACTAGGAGGAAGAAAGATTAACTCATGGTCACATCTTCCATCCATAGGTGCCTCAGGTGGTATTCTTATTGGTTGGGATGACAAGATTCTAGAACAAATAAGTTGTTTATCTACAACTTATTGTTTCTCTCTGAATTTCAAAAATTGTGAGGACGGATTTGATTGGTGGCTCACAGGGGTATATGGACCCTGTGAATCCAACTTAAAGCCAATCTTTATCGATGAATTGTACTATCTCAGCACACTTGTCAATAACCACTGGGTTATAGGAGGTGACTTTAACGTCATTAAGTTCTCCCATGAACATTCCTTTAAGCCTAGAATCACTGCCCACATGAAAAGATTTAATACTTTTATTGACCACAATTCCTTGATAGATTTCTCCCCCAACAATTATTCTTTCACATGGTCTAACATTCATTCTCATCTAACAATGGTAAAACTTGACCGTTTCCTTATATCCCCAGACTGGTCAGGGAAATTTCCTTATGCCTTCTACTCTAGCAAAGCCAGAGTTGTCTCTGACCACATTCCCATTCTAGTAAATACCGTTCCTCCTGACTAAGGTCCTCCCCCATTCAGATTCTATAAGTCATGGTTTTTTATTGATGGATTTGAGCAATTAATTGTGGACTGCTGGCAAAAACCTTTAGATTTATACTCCCTATCTTCTCTTATAGCTGCTTTCAGCTACTAGCTGAAAAATCTGAAGCTTAATATTAAGAATTGGGTTGGCCCAATCAGGGAAGAAAGAAGCAGAAGATTAAGATATATTGAATCCCAAATTCAACGAATAGATGGGCTAGCTGAAAATACTACTCTAAGTGATATGATATGGGAAGAGAAAAAGGCATTGAGAATAGAACATTTGACATTATTAAAGGAACAAGAATCCTATTGGAAACAAAAGTCCAGAATTCAATGGCTAAAAGAGGGGGACCTTAATACATCCTTCTTTCACAATATGGTAAAATGTCATAGCAGGGTTAATAACATATCCTATCTATCCATTAATGACATTATGATTCAATCTCCAAAGGAAATATTTAGAGAGATAGAAAATCATTTTATTAGGTAATTTAATAAAGGCAGATGTTTCAATGTCCCCATTAACTGGTTAAGATTCCTCATCCTTATTTATTAGAGATCCCTTTTACTGAAAAGGAGATTAAAGAGAATGTCTTTAACTTGCCTGGAGACAAATCTTCAGGCCCTGATGGCTTCCCACTGGTATTCTTTCACCACTATTGGGAACTCTTGAAGTCAGATATTCTTAATATTTTCCAGACCTTTCATTCTTCCAATGACCCAGCATTTCTTGCTTCTATCAATCAAACATTTATTGCTTTAATTCCCAAAAAACATGGTGCCCTCCTGAACAAAGACTTTAGACCAATTAGTCTAGTGAATAGCATATATAAGATCATCACTAAGACCTTGGCATCTAAACTATCCCCTGTGCTGAGCTTGTCTATTGACCAATCCCAAAGTGCTTTTTTGGCTGGGAGATTAATTGGAGACTGCTTTCTTGTGGCACAAGAGACCTTGCACTACATGATATCTTCAAACACTCCTGGCTATATTCTAAAGTTAGACTTTGAAAAGGCCTTCGACAATATCAATTGGGATTTCTTGCTGGATTCCCTTAGTGGTTTGGGTTTTGGGTCTAAATGGATATCTTGGGTTAGAATGTGCATTAGTTCTGCTAAGTTCTCCATACTAATTAATGGATCTCCTAAAGGTTATTTTGGGGCAACTAATGGATTAAGACAGGGAGACCCTTTATCCCGATTATTATTCATTGTAGCCACGCATGTACTAAATCGTATGCTACAACTAGCTCTGGACAATAACTTAATATCTGGGATTAAATTTCCTCATAGGGGACCAACAGTGGTCAATTTACAATATGCTGATGATACTCTTTTGTTCTAACAGAAAGTACAGAAAACATGATAAATATTAAAAGAATTTTATGCTATTTTCAGTCTTATTTTGGGTTGAAAATCAACTTCCACAAGTCTTCTATCACTGACATAGGAGTAACTCAGGCCTCTATTGCCAATTCTTGTAATATTCTGAGATGTGAGGTAGCTAACCTTCCACTAATGTATCTTAGATTACCTTTACATTATAAGAGGGCTAGTTATAGAGTGTGGGCCCCTGTAGTGGAGAAGATCTCAAATAAGTTATCACTATGGAAGGCAAAACACTTATCTTTGGGTGGAAGGTTAACTCTGTTGAACTCTATTTTGTCTGCCATTCCTACTTATTATATGTTTGTTCTGCATTTGCCTATTAAAGTAGAAAAAGAAATTGACAAACTTAGGAGTAGATTTCTATGGAACTCCTTTTCTACAAATCAAAAAGGTTTACATTTAATCAAATGAGCAAACATATATAGATCAAAGAAACAGAAAGGCTGGGGGATTATCAAGTTAAGGAATTTTAATCTGGCTCTGAACATTAAGCTGCTTTAGCAATTACTATCTGACAATTACCATATGAAATGGGAAGATCTTATTAAGGTCAAATACCGTAATAAGGTTTGGCTTGGTGCGTTATTAAATTCTTCAATCAGAAATTACTCCCCCCTTTGGCAAAGCATCAAACAATATTATGTTATACTCAACTGTTTTACTATCTTCCAAGTTCAGAATGGCAATAATACTCTTTTTTGGGAGAATAAGTGGTGGAACGGGGTCATATTGAAATTTCTAATTCCTGGATTGTTCTCCGTAGCCAGATTTAAAAAAGCATCTGTTAAAACAATAGTTGCTCTCTTCAGGACTGATTTTAATAAATTATTTGATCTGTCTAAGATCCCCTCGAGTGACTTCATAACGCTACAGTCCCAATTAGATCTATTTGCTAGTGTTTTGCAATCTTTGGTTCTTGTATCTGGTGGAGATATCTTGATTTAGTTGCCATCCAAAGACAATGCCTTCTCTGTTAATTCTTGTTACAATATTTTAAATGATGGAGGTACTCGTTTTCCTTTCTACTGTAGCATCTGGAAAAGTTGCACACCATTAAAAGTGAAATTGTTTTCCTAGCTAGCTCTTAATAATAAAAAATTGACAAAAGATAACTTAGTTAAAAGAGGATGGAATGGTCATGAGTTGTGTGTTTTCTGTAATGCACATATTAAGAGCAATACCCATCTATTCATAAATGGCTCATTCATCTGGCATATTTGGAGATTTTTCTTAACTTCTGATTTGTATCCAAGTTATTTTAATATTGCTGACTTATTTTATTCCATATCTCCTCGTAAATTCAACCTTAATAAGCATGGATGGGTTATTTTACTACAAGCCATCCTATGGTTGATTTAGAAGGAAAGAAACAATAGAATTTTTCGTAATCTTTGTAAATCACATACATTTATTATTTCTAATATTATTTCTTTAATGCATTATTGAGTAGAAACTCTTGCAACAGGTTTCGAGAAAGAGAAACTTCTTCAATTCACCTCTTCCATGACTTCCGCTCAAATGGAAGGAGCAAGTCCCTAGTTTCCCTTCTTCTTCTAAAGATGTCGTTGAGACTGTTCAGACACCACATTCGAATCCTGACATTAACAATTTAGATACTAACGAAGAAGAATATGATGGATAAAGGACCCTTCTTCCTCGAAGGCCTACTTCTGTTATATCCATATTTACATAATTCTTTCATATAGTCATGTATTATTTGGACAAAGACATTACCTTAATCATTTTCGAAACTTTTGATTCTAGATTTTGTGTAATTCTAAACATGATGACCTTTTAACGGCTTGTATAACTTAAGTACTTTTCATAATATAATCGGCCGTTTTCGAAAAAAAGCCGTCTACTCTTTTTATGAACTAAATTTTTTTAACACAAGTTACTGTACTAGGAGAATGTGAAATACGTCTCCAGACCAACTCTCAGCCACTGGTAGTATGAGTTGTATTCCGTAATGATATTATTCTTCCCCTTCGAGAACAGCGTCCCCACCAAATAATGCGACCTTCAATGGAACATTAAATTTACGTTTGAAAAAAACGTAGATGGTACGAACACGTCGCATGCTAGGTACTTGTACATAAAGATAAAATAAAGGCTCGGTTTGTTTCTTGGTTTTTAAATCACTGATTAATAAATTATTTATTCCAATTAAGAATTTATAATTTAAATAAATTTTAAATTTTTTTCCCAGTTGTCGGGTGTGATGTTTATTTTTACAATTGAAAAAAAATAATAAAGTAAATTTTTTTCACAATAGGAGAGAAAGAATCATCAAATGGAAAGGACCTGTAATACAAAAAAAAAAAACAAATCTACTAAATATGATTTTTTCATAAAACATCTAGAGATTTTTCAAAAAACCAAAACAACTGAACAAACGGATTCCAAGAACAAAGAACATCAATCGAACTACAGAGTAACAACTTATCGAAAAAAAACTAATGAGTAACAGGGAAATTAAAACAAAAGGAATAAGCAAGAAAAAAGTGCAGTTACATTTTCTCCCTTCCCTTTCGTCTCTCGAGGAAACGTTGCAGCGATAACTTCCTTGCAAGAGGCAAATCTATAAAACGAAACAAAAATTAATAAAAGTGAAAGAGAAAAAAATAAAAAGCAAAGAGAAAAAAAAGAAATAAATAAATCGGTGTGGTCACCTCCGTTGAGCAAACCCATCTGCTGCTCTTTAAGAAAAACCACATGAGGCGGAGGTGGAGGTGGAGGTGGCGGCGTCGGCGGAAGTGCTCTCACCAGGTCCTCCTTTGCATGTGCGGTTTCTGCCATCCTCAGTATTGCCTGTGCCTACGGAAACAAATCGAACTCAAATCAAGTCAAACCCGGAAAAGAGTAACCCAAAAACCAGCTTGGACGAAAAAAAAACAAAAACATCCATGAGTTGCAGCAGTGGTGGTGACCTTGTCGAGTGGGACGTGGAAGACAGAAACGGTGCCGTTGTAAAAAATAGTGAAAGGGGGAGCACCAGCGCTAGTACTGCCGGTAGAACTGTTCGTCGTCGTAGTAGTAGAAGAACAGGCCTCGGCTGGGCCTAGTCGGATCTGCCCTCCGGTGACGGACTCGACCGCCTCCGTGGTCCGTGGGGTGAACAGCTGGTTCTCCATTTGCCACGTCGCAGGTCTCTTCCCTGTCGCAACCGTCGTGGCCAAGTTCTCTTCATGAAATCCTGCAACGCATGTGCGTAAAATAACTGCCGTCGACAACATAAAAAAACTAGTGAGGAAGTGGAGGAGGAGGGGAGAGAGGAGGTTGAACTTGGAGTGGAGCTGCTGTGGGTGTTGACGGCGAAGAAGTCGCGCTCCACGGTGGCGGTGGCGGTGGCCGTGTTGGTGGGCTTCGTCATGGGATGTTTTTTTTGGTTGTTGGGTGGGGGCTCTGTGGAGGTGGTGGGGTGGAGGTGCGTATATAACTAGTGTAGGTACTGTATGTAACAATGGCATGGCATGGCATGGCAGGCGTTCTGTTCGAGATCGAGATCGACGGAGAGGGAGAGAGAGGGAGGCAGAAAACCCGAAATCATGTGTAAAAATAGACACAGAGAGAAAAGAGCACGAGAAAAGGATGAGAATAGTTTCAATATAATATATGGGGTTGGCGCAGGATGTGATGGGACACGTCTAACGTCTTCCACGGGAGAGTGGGTCGCGCCTTGCCCTTGGGATCTTGGTAGCCTTTTTTAATCAACAAACAAAAAATGTTCATGACAAGTTAACGAGAGAGAGAGAGAGAGAGAGAGAGAGAGGGAGGGAGAGAGAGAGGAAGAGAGAGAAAGAGAGAGGGGAAGAGAGATGAGTTTTCGTTTTGGATGTGCCTAACCCTTGAATCCTATTAGCTAAACCAAATCTAGACCTATAGTAGGCCCACAGTCCAACTAGAAATCTAGACAAGTAGGGGAGAGCACCTAACTAGCACACCTAACTAACACACCTACCTAGCACACATACTTGGCGCACATACCTGGCGCACAGCCATTTCTCAGGCTACTGGCTGTTGGCTTTCCACCTCCCATGACTGTTACCTCCACCAACGAATATGCCATGAAATCTTCCAAGCTTTTCGTCTACGAGGCTCCTTGCTTTCCCAGGAGTTACCCTTGAGAAATCCCGATATATAGACCCCATAGGCAACCATTTGAGGGGATTGATCATCTAGAGAGATACACACACACAGCTACAGCCAGCCTTCTCCAGAATTCTGCAACTATTCACTTGAACTCTCAAGCTTTTCCTTGCATCTAGAGATATTTTGAGCCCTTCTAAAGCACATATCTTGGGTCTTTCTTTGAAGGAACATCTTGGACAAGGTAGGCCCTTCCCACTTTTCCTTTAAGTTCTTATTCTTGTGCATTAGAATAATGCATGCTAGAAATTCCACATATTGTCTGATTTTTCTGTTTTTTCATGAGGTTTCTATGATGAATTTACTTATCTTCCTTGTAAGATGCTCTCCATGCAAATCTACACTTTTGTTTGCAAGCATGTTTACTTTGTTTCTAGCATAAAAATCTGCACTATGTTGCCTGTATGAGTTATCTTTTCCTTACTATTTCTTTGCACATAGATCCATGCCAAGCACCTAAACATTAAGTTATGCGGTAGAGATATTCTTGGTATGATCATCACTTACATATGTTTTGTTGGGTCTACTTGTTTCATGTTTGGTCTTTTGCATTTTGTATGCGTTTCTGCCATGAACCCATTAAATCATCTTGTTTTTAATCAAATCATAGTAAGATGACTTTGATCGTATGCATCCTATCATGCTTTCAGCTTTTAACATCCGCATGAATCAACCTGCATTAGTATAAGTCACCCATCTCTATTCTGGGTCAGATTCTGGATCAGATTGCAGTCTGATCCAGATTTTCTGGGGAGCACCTAAGTGACGCACCAGAGTGGCGCACCAACCCAGAGCAGCACTCTGGCGCACCATTCAGGAGCACCAAACTGGTCAAAGAGCAAACATTCACTTTTGCATACATGTTTGCATGGTTTTCTGAATGACTTTGAGCCTGATTCTTTTACTGCTTGTTCTTTGATATTCCATGGTTCTACATGCATATTTTCAGTTTAAAGCAAGATTGTTCTCTAGTTGTTTTCTCCCTTTGGATATTCAGTCCTTGGTCAGAATCTGATAGGCTGGTTACACTTTACTCCTACATGGAGAGCCTTATGCATCAGCCCATGATCCAGTGACATGGCTGAGTCTTGCTTCTTTCATTTTAGCATAAATAGGTGGGGTCTTGTGTGAGGCTACCAGCCCTTGAGCACAAGGTTCACAAGTCATTGCACTTGCATTACTTTCACTTTTAAGGCATATTTTCCAAGTTTTGCGAAGGTTTTTACATTGCATACTTTCTAGAATGCATTCTCATGTGATTAGGCATTGCATGAATTTCTGTTTTCCCTCAGCACATCTTTCTGGCCCACATAGGAGCACCTAGGTGGCGCACTAGATTGGAGCACTAGTCTAGCACACTAAACAAGCACACTAGCGTGTTTTTCAGCAGCACATAGCCACTTTTGCATGGTTTTCTGGCATGATTTTTGTTTCGATTCGCCTCTGGTTTTTTCTGGTTTTCCTCCTTGACATACTAGGGAGGCATGACTCTGTTTTTTAACCATTTTATGCATGTTAGATTGCATTTGGCAGATAGCAAAGCAAGGATAAAAAATCACTCGAAATTGATATATCTTTGATTTTATTCATGTAATGACTTTGCATCGACACTTGACCCGACATATGAGTGATACTTCTGAACATTAGAACACACCCCTGCACATCATGCACCCGTATTTTAGACACCACACACATTAGCATGGCATGGCATATCGCCCTCGGGCGTACAGTAAATGCTGAAAAGTCGACATTTCATAAGTAAATGAGAAACCTATAGAAGACTGATTTATCGGACGCACGAGGGTGCCTAATACCTTCCTCGTGCGTAACAGGGATCCTTACCTATTTCTGGTTTATGACCTGCTTTTCCATTGCATGATTTGCATGTTTTATATGGTTTTCCTCGTCTTCCATTATAATAGACTAGGTGGCGACTCCTGCATTTACATATTTATTTTTTTTTATTTTACCATGACTTTGCAGATCCTCGTGAATTTTGACCTTTCGCGTCAAACCTCGAGGCTGTCGCCGGCATGGTTACAGATTATAAAAAAAATTAAATAAAAAGAAATTTGAACGGAAGAATGTTTGACATGACTCCCTATGACTATTCAAATGGAACCCTAACCGTCTAGCAAACGCATTCAATTTTAGAAAACAAACTCGACTTGTTACAGTTCTAGATTGACCCGGGCCAACTTGCTTCGGTTTAAAGTTGTGTTGGGACAAGGTTGATCCGACCATGTCATGAGGTAATTTACCCTATGCCTACAACATAATAAAGTCCAGTAGTTTATGGTAGCACCATTTAAATGTCAAATGCTAGCAAGAATATCTGTAGTAGTGGTTATAGTTCATTAGACAATTACTTTATGATTTTGCCCCTTTTAAGTATTTAATCGATTAGTTTGTAGGAATCTTTGCAAGATACTTTTGCAGTTGTTAGAGGATGTCTTTGAAGGAAACATAAAAAATATTAAAATGGCATTTCTATTGAGAGATAAAACCAAACAAGCTCACAACAAAACCTTGATACAAAATCACAACAATCTCATAAAGAACAATAATAGAAAAATGAGAATATATGACAATGATGAGTATCCTCACCTTGAACCTCCTTATCACCTTTGCCACCACGCCCTCTAGCCTCGATATCACCCCACTTGTCGACTCCGTCGTCACAAACCACAATCCTTTCTCCCTTTCCCTCCACCTTTCCTCGAAAAACGAGGAGAGGTCCAACCCCTCGGATAAGGATATGATATGGAAGGCAATTAAGCGCTCAGGCTTGCCCTTCCCCTTCTAGTTGGAGTTCTTCGACTCATTTTCTTACAAGAGGTAGCTGGGAGTTGGGGTGGGGGTAGTGTGGTAACTCCCTAGTAGGAGATATCCCTATTGGCCGTTGAAGAAGAAGAAGAAGAAAAAGGTATAGCATTGCACTTGGCATTTTGGATTTGTGACAGAAGATCGATTAAGATGTGTGGTGGACAGATCATCATCAACTGACAACTATACATCTCGAACAACACTACCACATCCTCCAGTGGCATCTCCGAACTTGATCTGACCTCATAACCACAAGGTTTGTATACAAATTCAGATGATGATTGTAACCATGCCGACGACAGCCTCGTGCTTGGCGCGAAAGGTTAAATACGTGATGGTCGGCAAAGTCACGGTAAAATAATGATAAAAATGCAAGAGTCGCCACCTAGTCTATTTTAAAATGGAAGACAAGGAAAATCGCTTAAAAACATTCAAATCATGCGATAAAACCAATGGAAAAGGTCTACATGAACCAGAAATGGACAAGGATCCCTGTTACGCACGAGAAAGGTATTAGGCACCCTTGTGCGCCCGAAAATCTGTCTTTTAATGGGTTTTTCGTTTATTTATATGGAATGTTGACTTTTCAGCCTATTTCTGTATGCCTAAGGGCGATATGCCATGCAATGCTATATATAAATTGTGCCCTATGCTAAACATGGGTGTTTGGGCTGTAGGGTGTGTCCTAATGCTCAGAAAGATCACCTGTGCGGTGAGTCAAGCATCGGTGCAAGGATGTTGCACAGATATGATCAAATATCTAACAACATCAAGTGACTTTCATCCTCACTTTACTATATGCAAAACATGAACTATCATGCATAAAAATGGCTGAAAACAGAGTGGAATCATCCTGATTTGTCCAGGAAGACACCCAGAGAAAACCAAAGGAAGATCAGATCGGAAAACATGCTAAACACCATGCCAAGAGCTACTGTGTGCAGTGGAAAACAGGCAGGTGCGCCTGTGTGGTGCGCCAGACTGGTGCGCCGTCTGGTGCGCTACCTATGTGCTCTACTGATGTGCCAGAAAGGTGTGCCTGAGAAAATCACAGATCAGACAGTAAACCAGCCTAATGCCATGCAATATAAAATCTTGTAAACTCGCAAACTCATCAGAAAATGCATCATGAGTATCTATCAAAAACCTAGCATGAAAACACAATATGGGTCTGTGCTCAAGGGCTATATGTCTCACACAAGACCACACCACCCTTATGCTAAATAAAATCAATAAGTTTCAGCCATGTTATCCAGATCTGGATCATGGACTGTTGCATAAGAACCTCCCAAACAGGAGTTCATGGGGCAATCAGTTCACCAGATTACAACAATAGGCTGAACATGCAACATGCAAAGGTCATATAAATAGTGTTATCTTAGGCTGAAATCATGCATACAAAGACATGACATATCAGAGAATAAACACCAAAAGCATCAAAGTCCAAAACACCCGAAAAAACATGCAGATCATGATGTAAAGTTTATGATTTGTTCTCTAACCAGACTGGTGCACCAAGAAGGTGCGCCAGGATGATGCTCTGGTAAGGTGCGCCACCCTGGTGCGTCATATTGCACTCCAGAAATTCTGAATCAGACCGCAGTCTGATTTCAGAATCTGGGCCAGGTGCTAAAGATGAAGTGTGATTAATTTTAACCAATTCGATTATTCAAATGGTAGTGCACTAAAACATGATGAAAAGCAAGCATAGAAAGTCTTTTTATCATTTAGTTTTTTTTTTTTTTGGTAAACGGTAGTTAGTTTTTCTTTCTATTACTTTAATAAATTTACAACCACAGTATTTCAAAGTATTGCGTCCAACAAAATATTACAAAAATGGTACCCCGTCACTCAGCAGGTGACGAACAAGCAAACAATTTTTTTTAATAAAATAAAAGATCCTCTATCAGTATTCTGCTGTGAATCAATTAACCAAAGGTTAATCACAAGTGAGGATTGTCTTCCTGAAGAGCAGGAGTCCCAGTATGATACACCATCTCAAGTTGGGGATCATTGGGAGGCAATAAACTTTGCTCCGAATCCCTCTTTTCCTGGAAAGATGACATAGTCCGCAAATTTTCACTTTTCTCAAAGCCTGTAGCCAAAGAATCTGAATTAAAGTATGAGTGCCAGTAAAAAATAATTCAAATTTTATCATTTAGTTTGTTAATCATGCAAGTTCGTGGGTTAATGGGTTGAAACTACTGCTTGATAGGCTCTAAGGAGTATGCAATGAATTAATGAACCTAACGATCATATAAAGATGATAAATATGTAAAGAGTGTATTTGCAGCTCATTTCATAGCAAGCATTTGCATGAATCAAGATTCAGTATGTAAAAACAGAGATTACATGATGTAGAATTTAACATGGCATAGAAGCCTTGTGAATATACGTGTAGGAGCAATTATCTTATCATAAAAACAACACGAAAACAGATTACTAACAGATCATATAACTAGATCTTCGCATGCTTTATTTAGTGCAATATTTAGAGTTTTAATAAAAGGATAAGTAAAAAGAGGAGTAAAGATCTTACCTTGCCTAAGATGTTTCTTCCTTGAAGGCTCAAGATAACACTTCCTTGTTGCTTTGGATAAGCTGAGAATGCTCTGGAATGTAAGGGTATCCTTTGGAAACGAGAGTAAGTTGCTGAGAGTAGATAGGTGATTTAACCAAGAGAGCTAAATGGTTGCCAATGAAGGTCTTTTTATAGAGTCTCACAAGGATAACTCCAATGGGATGCAGACAGCCTCGCAAACGAAGAGCCTTGCATAGATTCGCAAGGAATATCTGCTGACGAGGGTTACAAGCACGAAAGAGGGAAAGTCAGCAGCCAGCACCCTGAAAAGTGGCGGTGTGCCAGCTTGGTGCACCACTATGGTGCTCCAGCATGATGCGCCACTGTGGTGCTCCAGCTTGGTGCGCCACCTCGGTGCTCCTGCTAGATACTCCAATCTAGTGCTTCACATTGGTGCTCTCCACTAGCTAACTGAATTGCTAATTGGGCCGTGGGTTTGCTATAGGCTTGTAATCGGTTTATGCACTGATCTCTAACTAGTTAAAGTGTCAAATAAGATTCGAAAGTGGTTGGACTTACTACATCTAAAGTAACATCTTCAGAGTGTTTATCTATGAATCACCTCAAAATCGATGTGTCTACAATGATCTTCTAATTAGTTTTTTGAATGGGTCTTCTAATTAGTTAATGATGTATATTATTCCATTTTTTATTTATGTGCAAGTGTTGTTTGGAATTATTAAATGTTTTTGGTTGTGTTGCACAATTGGTTAGAGTCGACAAAGTGCAACAAGAAAGGGGCAAAGTTAAAGTATGTGTACAGAGGGACTAAGTGAAGAACGTTGGAGAGACAGGCAGCAAAGATTTGTGATATGAAGAAAGATAGGAGGGTGTGGTTGGGAACGTTCGACACACCAGAAGATGCAACCAAGGCTTACGATGTTGCGGCTCTCCAGATCCAAGGAAAGAAGGCCAAACTCAACTTCCCTGCAGCAATCAAAGATTGTCTACCAGCTTCAAGATGGCTCTCAAGGGAGGAGGAATCTTTTTGTCTTAAAATATTGTAAAATTATAAAAACTTAATAGAAATGATAAACTAAAAAATGATAGAAATTGAAGACACTAGAGTGAACTCTTTTAAAAATCAGGATATTAAAAGAAGAATAATAGTATAATTTAAAATAACAACCTAACAATATCTCAAAAGAAAGAGAAAAATCAAACATCCAATAAAAAGCAAACAGCTTTCGAACCGAAGATCGTCTTTTAGATCTACCAGTTCCAGAATACCTAAAAGAATTCATCCGAAGCTTTTTACTTTATCACGTGATAAACGACGACAACTCGATACCAAATCCATTACCTAATCTTTCTATACGAAACTATAAATGTAAGAAAGAGAATCTTGGAATCTGCAACACTCGGTCCACATTGTTTCGTTTTTAATTCCCAATTCGTTCATCAGGATCTTCAACTGTACCCTTTTTATATCATTTGATTACTGCTATCCTTTTGCTTTTAGGATGTTCTCACACATATATATGTTGTCTTAATTTGACGTTGTGCAAGTAATGGTACTTATAACAGCTGGCATGAGCAAATGTCCATGCAGAACCTTAATTCTGATGAGGGGCACCACTACCACTGATCTGAATGCCGTACGACGACCCTGCTCCACAATTCAACGATTATTTCCTCCTCAACAACAACAACTGAGGACAGAACGAGTGAAGGTCCTGAGCAGTTTAAGCCTCAAGTCAACCGATCTATCTGCGTTAAATTGACGCTTTTGGTTTGATCATCTTTTCATTTCTGCTGCTTTCCCTTTTGTATCCTTTGCTGTTTTTACTCAGAGCGTCCTATTCCTTCCGTATTTCCAAGCCGCAGGGTGGGTTTCATCCTCGGTTCTTATTTTAATGAAAACTACCTTCTTCAGAAAAAAAAAAAAAAAAAAATGTCTCCCAGATTCTGCTCTGAAGTTTTCAGGTGGAAGAAGAAGATGCTACCGTATCAAAAGCACATCGATTGAAGATTGAGCAGTGTTATTTATTTAGTAGTAGTAATGAATAATCCTTTGCAGAGGATGTGCATGGCCATGCATGTGTCGGTTGTTGCTTCAGCACTTGGAAAACCGAAACCAAAGCAATAATATTTTGAAACTAGAGTAGTTGTTTCTAGATGTTCTTCTAAGCACATGACTCTTTGTTTTCTACTTGTACTCGTCTTCTTTTACATCACTGAGTTTATAACAAATTGAACCTCCACAGCGATGTCCGGCCCTAATTTTACCTGTTTTCAGTGGGGAAAACACATGATTTTATTTACACAAGTGCTTGGAAATTAGGAGGTTTTTTATTATGTGGACAAGGACTTCATGTGCATGTGCGGACGTATGCATGGTTTGACAGTAGCAGTTACTTTTGGAACAAGGAGGAATTTTGGTTACTTAATTGCTATGGTTTGATGGATGGGCACATCCTTGTCCAAGCTAGTGAGTGCGGATTCCGGATAAAACAAAGGACATGCGATATGTAAGTAGTGGCGGAGTAAGAAATTTTTTATTGTGGGGGCTATAGGAAATTAAATCAAGGTAAATGTAAAAAAAAATTCGACATCATGATTATAATCAAAAAATATGTCAACTTTAAAAATTATCAACATATTTTTTGTTAAATACTATTTCAAAAAAGAATTCCAATAAAAAGAAAAATTTACAATTATCCTCGACGAAGATACATTTTTAGGAAGTATTGCATGATTACTTCATTTTTTGGAATTAGAATCTATTACTGTTTAAATAATTGTAACACAAATTCAAGAAGAAATAAAAGAATTCAGGATAATTATTCAAGACTATCAATTACACTCTTATTGAGTATTTCTCTTGATTCACGACGTTTTCAACTTTTTATGGGAAGACTATTTACAAACTCATGTACATA
>JAMKQA010001948.1:0-19643 GCA_024699735.1 Posidonia australis | reverse complement strand
ATGCCACAAAAATTACGAGTAAAACATGGGGTGTAGACCTTCAAGTCTACTCCAAAACCCCTCAATCAAAACAAGAATCCATTAAGCATACTGTTCTAACAAAAATCACAAAGGCATCAAGCCCAAACACAATCATTGTAGCATGCTTCAAGAATCCTCACGAAAATCATACAAAACACCCACGAATCAACATGATATCAACATAATCACATTATTCTTCTCATTCCCAACATTTCCCTCATTTTTGCATGATTTTAACATGATTTCCATGATTTTTCCCTTTAAACCCAACATGCCTCAACTAATGGAGGAAGACAGAAGGGGAAACGGTAGGGAAATGCGTACCTAGCTTCGACGAGCCTCGCGTGCCCTCCAACATCGGCGGTGCATGGCACCAGCCTTCCCTTCCACACACTCGCGCGAGCTCCTCCGACGCGCGACTCCTCCAAAGCCACCACACTCCCTCTCGCCCTCTCTTTAGTCACGCTGCTTCACCCCCCATGCCGCACACCTCCTCTTAACAACCCCGATGCCTGCCATCCCGGAATCCTGCCAGCGTCCACCAGCTACGCGTAGCTCTGGCAAAGGGGACGGAACGAGCAGCCCTCCCCCGCTAGGCTTCACGAGATCGAGAGATTGGTCACGGGCGTGGAGAAGACGGGAAAAAGGCACGGCACCAGCTGGCACTTGACCGGGTCCAAGTCCAAGCCCAAGTGGGTCCACCACAAACACGGGTCCCAATGCAGAACCGACCCACTAGCCAAAGAAAACACACCACAGGGGAGAAACCAGGGGCACAAAACACAGAGGGAGCCCACAGCCAACAAACACAAACTGGATTTACCATTAATAAACCATACACAAATAATTACAAGAAATTCCATGGTTTATATTAAATGGAAAAAACCAGGCATAGATGTTACAGTAGCAAATAACTATTAGTGTTAACATTGAAAATCAACTAGAGCTAAAATAGATTCAAAAGTATACTAATACTAAATTAACTCTAATCCAATTGTTCATAATTCAAACTAAAATACTCCTCCCATGATAAATAGACATCAAAGTCGTAGTAATAACAAATTAGACAAGTATCAATGTGATCTCTTAAAATACACAATATCAAAAGCAACAAGTTCATAAACATGTCTACATTACTAGAAATTCTGTATTTTGCGAAGACCTTTAGCGATGAGATAACGAGGAAATGTCCTCGTAAAATTTTAATGAGGATAAATGACGAGGAAATAACAAGAAAATGTTTTCACAACATTCAAGTGAGGTTATAGTGAAGCCATATTCTCGTTATGTCCTCACTATATATTTCGCGAGGACTTAGCGAGGACATGTCTTTACTAAGTATCCTTCTAATTTAGATCTAAAATATCCAGTGGCGGGCCATTGCTCCATCCTTTTTCTTTCCTTACTTTTCTCCTCTTCGCCTCCGGCCCTTGGTTTCTCCTGTTACTGCCTCCAGTCTGTGCCCTACGTGCCTCCTCTACCTTCAAGTCTGTGCCCTTCGTGCCTTCTACCTCTAGCCTTTGTGCGTCCTGCTTCCTGCCTCTACCCTCCGATTCGCGCCCTCCTTGCCTCCTTCCTCCTCACTATTGTGTACCTCCATCTCTACCTCCGTGCTCCCTCCTCCTCCTCCTCCTCCTTCTCCTCCTCCTCCTTCCACTGGTACGTATATTCCCATGGATTTGTCTCTAATTTGGCATGTGCATGTCTGTCTTTCCAGCTTCACTAGTCTTGTATTTGTTTTAAATTTTGGATATTTTTTTGGTTATGTTATATGAATGATGATGATCTTTGCATGTATTGCATCCATCAATCTACTTCCTTATGGCCTGAAATGCGCAATTTCTTTGATATTTCTGTCACTGAATATTGGGAATTCCTTTTGTAGCATGAGGTTCTTATTTATATACTCCTTACTATTTGATGCTAATTTATATAGACATTAGTATGGTCAAGAAATATGAGGTAACAATGTTTTTCTGTTAAAAAAAATTGGTGAGTCTGATAGATGGAGCTCCCCATGGCATGTCACTTTTCACCATGGTGGAATCTTTTTTTTTCGAATCAAATAATTTGAACATAGGTAGAGGCTTAATTGTTGTGCATCAAACATTTTTAAAAAATGGATCAAAGATCTGCACTTGAAATGTTCAATACAAGACTTCTGTATGACATTAGCAGTACATTATATCAATAAACCAATGTCATATGACATCTTGTCATTTTGCCAGTTAATTTTTAGTAGCATCCTTTATGAATTATTTGTTTCATGTGGTATTTGTCTTATGGTGGTACTGTTTCATGTGTATTTCCAACCTTTCACCAGCTTCTTTGCCATCTTGACATTTTTTCGATTGTTGTTTTCATTCGATCTGCTTTAAGTCTATCTAGAAAGCTAGAAGGATTTGCTCCAGATTTTGGCTTAGATTTTAGAACCAAATTTCTATTGGGCACTTTTGTCTGTTCTTCTGAGCTTTGCAAAACCAACATGTTTAGTTGTTTGGTCGTATAAGAGGCATCATCCCTAATGTACTTGTCAAAAACTTAGATTTAGTTAATTACTCAATTGTACTATTTGGTTCAATTTTGTGTTATGAAACATGTTTATCACTTACTATATCCTTCTAAGACCATACAACCCCCAAATCAAGATCAGACACATGCAATGATATCCAAATAATTACGATCTTCCTTGCAATTCTCTCTACAAAGTAATCTCCCAATTATTTACTAGTTATCTTAATATAAGAATTATTTCCCAATACATATAGGATCGTGTTATTGGTTATTACTAACACCGATTACTCTTACTGCTAGTTATTAAAATCTAATCACATTATTTTGTGAGAGATCAATAACAATGGTTACAAACATCATGTAGGATTTGTAGCTATAAATAAATAATAAATAAAACCATGGGTCATTTATTCAGCCACATCTATATTATTAAAAAAAAAAAAAAAGAAGTAGTCTTTCACTTTATGTTTGTTATTTTGGTAACTTTATGTCGTTGGTGTATTACTATGCAGTGATCATCATTATCCTATTGTTATAAATTATTTTATTGTAATGTGATACTTAAGTCGCCTTCATTTCCAAGTGTCATCATATTTTTTTTCAATCTTAACATCTTATTATCGTGATTGGAAGTATACATAGTCATGAATGGAAAAGTGTGTATGAGTTTTCTACATGACATTCAGGAGTTTGTGAATTTTATATGTAGTCAACATTTAGGTATTGTGAAAAGAAATGGAAGGAGTGTATGTCCATGTAAAAAATGTGTACTACTAAAAAAATGAAGAATGAATGTGGAAATATATTTGTGTAAGACAGGATTTGTAGAAGGCTACAGGTGTTGGTTTAAACATGGAGAGGTCTTTTCTTATCATGGAAATACTGTCCCTATTAATATAGATCTTATTGTGGATATGGTGATAGACATGATAGGTTCTGATTTCAACGTGTCTGTTGATGAAAAGCCACATAGGGAATCCTAAGAGTTTTATGAGTTGTTAAGAAAGGCAGAGGAACCATGGTTACCAGGTTGCAAAAATTACATAAAGTTATCAATAGTATCTAAATTATTGGCTTTGAAGATCAACTACAACATGACAGATAATTATTTTGATGCTATGATAGATAAAATAAAGAAAATGCTGCTAGAGAGCCATGAATTGTCGAAAAACTACTACGAGATGAAGACGATGATGAGAAAGATGGAGTTAGCAGAGGTAGAGATTGATGTTTGCTCAAAACATCACATATTGTACTACAAGGAACACGAAGATAAATTAGAGTGTCTAGAAGTCACGAACCCCATTACAAAAGTGACTCAAAGACATGTATACATTAGAAGGTGCTTTGTTATTTTCCTTTAGCACCGAAACAGAAGAGGTTGTACTATTGCAGAACGACTGTAAAAGATATGGCATGGTATGTAGATCACACATAGAACACTAATATAAAACATCCTTTTGACACCAAGTGTTGGCAAGTTCTTAAGGAGTCTTTACCTTCATTTGCTGCAAAAAATCACAATGTTGTTGTCGGTCTTTCTAGTGATGGTTTCAATCTACATGGTAGAGGAAAAGATTACTTGTGTTGGCCTAGCATGATCACATCATACAATCTACCTCCTTCTATGTGTAATAAGAGGTCATACATGTTTTTGTCTTTACTCATCTCTAGTCCAAATCATCCTAGCAAATACATTGATGTGTACTTGAGGCCTCTAATAGACAAGTTGAAGATACTTTGGGATACTAGGGTTGAGACATATAACGCATGTAAGCGGTAAACTTTTAATATGAAGGTTTCTTTGCTTCGAACTATTGGTGATTTTTCTACATATACGATGTTGTCTAGTTGGAGCACATATAGAAAAATGAATTGTTCTTATTGTATGGAACACACAAAGTCATTTCAACTTCAATATGGTTGCAAGTTGTATTTCTTTGACTGTCATCGTTAATTCCTATCCAAGGACCACCCATATCAAAGACAAAAATAAGCTTTTAAGAAGAATACAGTCAAACTATCTAACTCACCTCCTAAGTTGTCAGGAGAATAATTATTTAATCGACTATCAAAGTTTGAGCAAATTATTTTTAGACATAGTGTTAGTTTACAAACATTAAAGAGATTCAGGAATACTCAAAATTAGACAAAAATCAGCATTTTCTAGGAGTTACCATAGTGGTCGAAGCTCTTAATTCAACACAACTTAGATGCATATCGAGAAGAATGTATTTGACAATATATTCTACACAACATTAGATGTCAAGGGCAAGACAAAGGACACAGAGAATGCACATAAAGATTTAAAGTTGCTTTGTAATCATAAGGACTTGCACCTGATAGAGTATGCCCATGGAAAGACTGAAATGGCTAAAGGAAAGTATACACTCGATAAGAATCAAATCAAGATAGTGTGTGAGTAGGTCAGTAATTTGAAATTTCTAGAAATTTTTAGATGGATATACATCAAATATATCAAAACTTGTGGATCTCAAGACATATACTTTCCAAGGAATGAAATGCCACAATTGTTATGTGTTTATAGAGAGATTACTTCTTGCATTTAGAGGTTTGTTGCCTAAGCCTATTGTAGATGTACTCAAAAATCTAACAAAATTCTTTAAAACCATTTACACCTCCAAATTGTCTATGAAAGACATGAAGACTTTAAAGTGAAATATTATTCTCGTATTATACATGATAGTGCTGTTGCATGAACTCAACAAGGTTACTCCAGTATGAAACATTTTTACATGTGAAATTTGTTTACAAAAAATGAATTGAGAGATCAAAGAGTTGTCGCATACAGAGACTAGTTGAGCTTAGAGATGTAAGCCCTTGTTTAGGATCATATTCACTCGTAGTGAATGAGGAATATTTTAGCTTCGATAAGAGGTGGATATCTCTGGTCCACCAAATGTGTAGGTGTCGTACAACTTTTATTTTAGTCATGTTTCAAGTAACTAAGGGTTCATTTGGTAGAACTTTAGCTTCTTAAGTGTAGAAGCTAGCTTTTGGCTAGAAGCTATCATACCCTAACTTCTGGAAGTGTAAAGAAATTACTGTTCTAAAAGTTACATACTTCTGAGAAGTTGGTAATATTTGATAGAACTATTGGACCATTATAGCTTCTAGGGAGAAGCTATATGCTCAAAAATTGTCCAAAAAACTCTACCAAACGGACCCTAAGATGCTACCTTATCACAATGTCACAACTATGGCTATGCCCCAAGGATGAGGTCGAGAGGATCAATTATGGTGCAACCTACTCATCGATCTGTAACACCTGTAAATTCAATTTATAATTATTTACATTATAATGAATTTATTCCTAAACAGGTGTTACTGTTCTGATGCCTGTTTGTGTGATTCTAGGCATGGGTCTCGTGGGCCGACTTCTGTTTGCACGTCCCTATGTGTGGTTGGCACTGTGCATTGTAGCACTGTGCTCATGGGCCTGGGTGTGGGTCCATGTGGGGCCCACGTTTGTGGGTCGATTAGTGGGAGTGAGTTGGTGCGGCTGATTGCTGGCTCATGCAGAAGACTGGTGATTGTACTGTGCATGCATGCAACTACTACCATCGGTGTGTATATATAGCTACAGCCTATCAATCTTTCCTCCGCACCTCTCCTCCTCCTTTCCCCATTTCGCCGTCCTCCTCTGGAGCACCTCCTCCGTCTCTCTCTCTCTCTCTCCCTCCCTCTACTCGCTCTCCCCCACTCACTCCATCCCTCCCTCAGTCACCCTCTTTCTCTCCTGAATCTCCCCCATCTCCTCCCCTACTTCTTCCTCTCCCCTGTTTGGCATTCTCAAGAGTCAGTGGCAGCATGCAGCAGGTTGTGGCGACAGCATGTGGCTCTGGAGAGTCATCCCAAGGGTCATGGAGGCTCCGAAGGCTCGCAGGTGGCCAGAGTTGGGTCGCCGGAGGTCGTATTAAGGTACGCATCTCCAACGGTATGCTGCACCCCAACTTGGGATTCAAAATCTAATCTTGCAAAACACCACACCAAACCATACATGCAATATATCAAAATGAAGATCTTGACAATATCTTCCACTCGAGATTAGAATCACAGCGATTTGTTATCTGAGGCACAAGCAAACACCAAAAAACCACATGAGGCACTATTCACCCCGACATAATAAATACAACCATAAATGGCCCACAAATGTACATTAAATTCTCAAAAAATTACTACAATCATTCACACACTATCATATACCTAGGAATCCAATTGGAAACCAAAAAGAACTTATGGAGTGTGTACCTGACACCGAAGACGACGATAGTGTGAGCGGCGCACCTCCTCTCCTCTACCCATGAACTCCTCTTCGATGTGACGACAACGGCGTGGTGGCGGTGGCAAGCTCCTCTCCTAGCCATCTCCCTCTCCCAACTCTCTTAGCCCTCTCTCCCTCTGATCTCCTCTCCAGTCTCTCTCCCCCCTTCCCACTCTCGTCATAAGGAAGGAGAAGAAGAGGAGGAGGATGGAGTGGGGTCCAAAAGGAGGAAAGAGAAGGAAAGGAAGGAAAAGAAGAAAAGAAAGGAGGAAAAGGAAAGAGCCACGAGCACAAATCTAAACTATGTAGCCACTCACTATTCACGTGGCTCATGCAAATCGAGATCAGCCACCAAAGCACACCAGAGAACCTATGCAGTTCAGAGCAAACCCTCAAACATCCACAAGGGTCAGCATAACACTACAGCCATACAACACCAGGAAGGTCAGAAACCCACTAATCCAGGTGTTGAACGCTGCTAGAATTACATTTCACACTAAACGCAGGAGACTTAGCATCAATGATCTAGAACTCCATTAAAATATTTGGTCAAAACACCACTTCCAAAATTAGATCGTTATACATACTACTCAAAAGGGTCTACTATTGGTTCTTTTGCGATTTCTACTACTCATTATCGTACTAGAACTCAGGCTTCTACTTCATTTGATGCAAATTTCTTCTGTTTTCAATTATCACAAATGACAACTTCAATAAAGGAGGGTTTAATAACCCAAATACACTCAAACATAAGGAATGAAATACATGCTTTGGAGGATTGACTTGTAAAGTAAAGTTTTATTTAGTTTTAAATTTTTTGATATGTATTAATTATCATGTTGGATTTAACATTATAATATAATTATTATCCATTATAACATATTGTAAGTTTGTTTTTTATAATCAAAAAATATGAAGATGAACAAGAAGTTGATTTGTCAAGTGATAACGAGGAAGATTACAAGGGGTATACATGTGGTTGTTATTCCATCCATACATTTTTCTCAAAAGGTAAAGGAAAGTAAGTTGACTCCTAAAAAAAAAAGATATATATTGTATCATTTTGACTTGTATTATATTGAGTGACTTATATTATATCATTTAAGTATTGTATTATCATCAATTTTGTATACAAATGGATATGTAAAATCTTATGTTGTAATATCAATTAAAACTTTTTTTTATAAAATTTGTGGATGTGTAATGTATGTAATAATTTAATATATTTGTGAATGCATTTGAATGCCATTTTAGCAGATATATTAATATATATCATAGATGATATTGTTTTATTTTTTTTACTGCCTAAAATTGGGGAGGACATTGCAAGGACTAGTCTTTGCGAAATCCTCGCTAATACAATTCTAAACCAAAAATAGTAAAAATATTTTCTCACAATGTTCTCATTATTTCTGGAATGACGATAGATTTGTTACATATTTAACGAACACTTAGCGAGCATAATGTGAGAGGATATAGAGGAGCATAGTGAAGATATTGCGAGAAATTATTTTCTCGCAATATCCTCGTTAAAGCTCACAATATCCTTTCTAGAGCATTACGAGTACATTACGAGGATATGTTCTCGTAATATTGATTTAATGATTTATTTTTTCCTGAGGATAAATAATCCTTGCTATAGACTACAACGAGCCTCTTTTTCTTGTAGTGCCCAACAAAAACAAGAAACACAAAAATATTGAATAACACTGAGAAGAAGTTGATGGATGGTTGTTGAGAAGCTCTAGCATCAGCATAATAGTGGCATGGCTCCAACTTCAGTGGTGGAGAAGCTCTAGCATCGACAATGGTGGATGGATGGATGGTGGTGACGAAGTTCTACCATGGATGGTGGCCTAGCGTGGTGGCTTTGTTTCGATTTCAATGGTGTTGAAGCCTCAAAGGTGGAGGAGAAGCTCCAACGGGATGGATATTCCTGAAGGCGGTGTTCGGTGAATGTTGGAGAACGGGGATTGGGGAAGAGAAAGAAGTAGTAAAATTAGGTTTGGAGTTTATTTATCTAGGAAAATTTATAAAGATACACTTATATTATATGTATTATGTATACTATAAATTATTTTTTTTTTTGTTATCGGTTTAGATTTTGAATACCCTTGGATTCGAACTGGGAGGTGTGACGAGTTTTTACCATCTCTCAGCCAATGTGACAATGAGACATTGTCATGTATACTATAAATATCAAACGAGCTTTAATTGAGCTGAATCAGTCAAACAGGCAATTTTCAAGCTTAGCTCATTTATCAACAAGTCGAGCCTTTAACGAGCTGAACACGAGTGAATTTCACAAACCTAACGACACATGGGTTGATACGTCAGACGTGTATGACTCCTTGCAAGATTTCATGTAGACGAACCTTTTTTCTTTGTAATACTAAACTCTATACATTCTTGAATATTTTTATATATGAACCCTACGCCTGTACAAAGAGGTTGAGTTGAGATATAAAGTACACAACAACAAATGAGTAATATTAGTTTGTATTTGAAATTCTCTTCCCATACTCAAGATTGTGTTGTTATTTTCGCTTAATTCTGAAACATAGTTGATGATAAGAAGGAAGATATAAGTAACCCTTTCAAGAATTCATTTCCCCTTTCTTCTTGTATTTTTAAACCTTGTCATCGAACACAGCATTTCCGTTGCAAACTAACAGTTCCCTCCCTTTCTTCATTCCCGTTCGTACACTCTCCGAAGCAGATTATCGCATAAAAACAAGTTAATTGAATACTCCCTACTTGCCCTCCACATCAACTGCATTAACTGGTATACTACGATCTCCCAAAGAAGAAAGCGAAAACTAATCGTCCCTAACTTTTCCAGCTAGGGTGATTCGGCAACAATAGCATGGAATATTCTCTCCAAAATAGAGGAGACATTCGCCATTTCAATCTTCGTATCAATCATGACTCTTTCCTTTAGCCACGTCATTGATTTAATGAGAAGTTTCTTTGAACATAAGTGGAAGTCACCTAAGCCATAGTGATTTGTCGTCGCTAGAGCTGACGAAAGTGGAATTCATCATATTCCTCCTACGAGTCACGGCTCAGTGCTCTGCGCATTATAAGGTGGGATAAGATTTATGAAGTCTAAAGCTATCAATGTAATCACTCCACATAATTAGCAAAACATGTCCTTTACTTCCCACCACGCAACAGTAGCAATGCATGGCATATGAAACCTCATACCCAACAAAAGCATACTTACATAACAGCTTCAACTTGAACCACCCAACAACAGTAACAACCAATCTATCTCTGAGAACATGGTAGCGCTAAGAAGTCATCTCCTCTGTCTACTCCTGATTTTGTTGCCATCCTCTGCGTTCTGCAGCCTCCCAGAGGACCCCATAAGTTGCTCGTCGGATCAGTCCAAGACCTGCACCATCACCAATGCCTACGATGCATTTCCTGACCGCTCGATATGCACTGCCGGTGAGGCAGTGTACCCCTCTACTGAGAAGGAGCTACTTGCAGCGGTGGCAGAGGGAGCGAGGCAGATAAGGAAGATGAAGGTGGCCACTCGGTACTCCCACAGTATCCCCAAGCTTGTGTGCCCCGGTGGAGACGACGGCCTTCTTATCAGCACCCGCTTCCTGAATGGTGTCGTGAGTGTCGACACATCTGCAATGACGGTGACAGTGGAGGCCGGAATAATACTGAAAGATGTCATAGAGGTGGCGGCAGCCGCAGGGCTTGCACTGCCTTACACGCCCTACTGGTGGGGATTGAGTGTAGGTGGATTGCTGTCCACTGGCGCACATGGGAGCTCTCTTTGGGGAAAGGGAGGTGCAGTCCATGAGTATGTTGTGGGTGTTAGTGAAGGGTATGCAAAAGTCAGGGTGTTAGATGCCTCTCACCCTTACCTGGACGCTGCCAAGGTTTCTCTTGGTGTTCTCGGGGTTATTTCACAGGTTAACGCTGACAACAGCTGAGTTTATCCTCATAAGTACTTGATCTGCCTGACAAAGTTAAAACCAGTACCATCGCATTGATCATACATAACACCGGGCTTTGTTCATTCAGGTGACTCTTAGGTTGCAACCTCTCTTCAAACGATCAATTACAAACTCAATGCACGATGATTCTGAGCTTGCCGACCGGGTGCTGAGCTTTGGCCGCGAACATGAGTTCGCAGACATAACGTGGTATCCTGCTCAACAGAAGGCTGTCTACCGGGTCGACGACCGTGTCTCCTCCAACACATCTGGTAGTGGTGTCAACGACTTCACTGGATTCCGTCCAACACCGGTTCTAGTACTGCGCCTCAACAGACTGACAGGTGATCGTGCAACTAACTAACCTGTGGAGCTAACTCTTTTAGATTTCCTAACATAGCTATAATGCAGAGGAGGGCCTAGAGGCCAAGGGCAATGCAGCAGGGAAGTGCCTCAGCTCCAAGCTGACAACATCCACCTTGATGACAGGTGCGTATGGCCTGTCGAACAACGGCATTGCTTTCACTAGTTACCCAGTTGTGGGCTACCAGAACAGCCTACAGTCGTCCGGGAGCTGTCTGGAGGGTGCGGTCACAGTGCTTGGCTCATGCCCTTGGGACCCGAGAGCTAAGGGTGACTTTTTCCACCAAACCACCATCAGCATTGGCCTACCAAAGGTGAGTTCATTTATTGCCGATGTCCAAAGGCTGCGGGACCTCAACCCCACGTCAATGTGCGGGTTGGACCTCTACAACGGCATCCTCATGCGGTACGTCAAGTCCTCCACTGCTTTCCTCGGCAAGCAGGAGGACGCGGTGGACTTCGACTTCACCTACTACCGGAGCCATGACCCTACATTACCAAGATTGTACGAGGACGTGCTGGAGGAGGTGGAGCAGATGGCTTTGTTCAAGTACGGAGGTCTACCACACTGGGGGAAGAACAGGAACGTCGCGTTCGATGGTGTTCCCAGCAAATACAGAAGGATGGAGGACTTCATGGAGGTGAGAAGGGTATTCGATCCTTATGGACTGTTTTCCAGCGAGTGGACGGATCAGATTCTTGGGCGTGATGGAAATCCAAGCATCGAAAGGGACAAGTGTGCACTGGAGGGCCTGTGCGTGTGTTCCGAGGACAGGCACTGTGCTCCAGAGAGAAGCTACTTCTGCCGACCAGGGAAAGTTTACACGGATGCTCGAGTCTGTACTCGTTTGAATTCTAAGTGATAGCTTGTCGCTGGAGTTTAGAATAAGAGACCGGTTCTGATCACTCTTCACTTGTTAAAGAATAATGAGACCCAAGTTCCTGAACAAAACTTCTCAAATTCCAATGGTCAACTTGTGTCCAAGAACCAAGAGAACTTACAGAGCATGTATCTGTGCTGTATCTATGTTGAAGAAAGGATTGAACAAGTAACAAGCAAATTTCAGAATAATTACCAGCACTCAGATAAACTAGAGCGGGAAGATGAGCAACAAAGCAGTAAGAAAAAGAGAACGGCCATATACGAATGCAACAAAGTAGAGCAACAGCTTGAAATCAACAGCAATTAGGCCTGAAATTGATAATTAAATGCATAAATGGTTTTCATGACACGAAACTGTTAACCACATCAATTATAACAATTCATGCCTACCAAAGAAATGTAGACAATGTCTTGCACGTAAATGGAAAAGAAAAATCAAATCACATGGTAAAACTATCAACTTGGCAAAGGAAATTGATAGATACAGTTTCAAAATCATTAAACAAAAAATACCTACCAAAGAAAATATCTGCATTTTACAGAAACAAAGCTACTAGATGGATTGCAACATTGCATCTTAATTTCTGAAGTCCACATAGACCATTGTCCAAAACTTTTTGAGAAAGAACAGAAAAATCCCAACTGAAGCCATCATTCATTTACACATTCATATAAAATTCTATATTATAGCTTTTTAAATTTGTTATTGATGGGGTTTAATCATAATAGAGTAGTTTTTTAGGAGAAAAGTTATCAACTGAAGCATATCAAATTGTTTATATGGAGTGAAAGATATCAAATATAAGCAAACTATTATCGCATAACTAAATGGAAAAACTGTAATTGTTAATTACCTAAAACCAACTTAATTACCCTTTTTTTATCAATTAGTTTAAAACATACTCTAATTTCATTATTTGGAGTTTATTTATTATTTATTAAAATATTTTGATTTCAATAAAAATACCTTCCCTTAAAAAACTGTTTAAATGGTCGTAATTTGTTCCATCAAGACAAACTTGGGACCTTTAGAATCAGATGAAGAGATTATGCTAATCAGATATAAATGTTTTCTTTAAGGGGAAAGAAGGTGGTAACCCCAATTTCATTTGTTGCAGTTCCAAATTAACAAGATCAACAAAATCTTGTTAAAACATACAAAAATGAACATTAGGATAGAGGCGAAACCGACCAAAGAAATCCCAAGGATTAGGTAGAATTTTCATCTTTTTTAGTCCCATTGATCCTATGACTGACATAAAGGTAGGTCCTCTTAATAGAATAATGTGACGTAAACTTAGGCTACAGCAAAGGCTTGTATTGAAAAGTAAGCTTCCTACTGCACATTTGCCGAGTCTTCATCCACGATCATATCAACTCTCCTAAATCCCTTCCCCATTACTTCGATGAGTCGTGGAAGAATACCTCATAGTTTGAATGGGATGTTTGGAACCGCTGTCCTGCCAAAATCACCTTTACACTGCATTTGAAAGTGTAAATTTTGCTAAAAAATTCTTTTCCAAAAAAAAAAAAAATTCCAAACGAATCTTTCATCTAAAACTTTTTTCAAATACTGTAATCTATTTTTCTATATTTTAGAGTGAAAAAATTGTAATACATAGCTTTTAACAAAAAAAACTAACTCTCGATGAAAAACTGTAAGTTCCAAAAAACTTGTCATCTCATATCATACACCGCTTCACATCCCGTGAAATTAAGAAATAAATTACCATGTCTAAATTGTTCGAATGTAACTAAAAGCAATAGCTACAGACACAGTGAGAAACAAGATACATAGAAGAGTGAGACATATTATTGCAGTCTATACTAATCACGTTCAAAAAATCTGGAGAGAAGACTACTAGACCATTAACCAAAAATCTCATTACTGTTTAGGCAATAAGCAAGAAGTAGCCTTATTTGACAACTGATTATGCTTTCCACTATTGAAGAAATGCCTCCAAAGTAGCCTTCTCTTGCAAAAAGAATAGGTTGTTTTCCTTGTCAAATGGATATCACCCTACGGTATAGCCTAGTATAATACACTGGTAGAAATTTACTCAGAAACGATGTTTTAAGCCTATCAGCTAATAAGCATAGCATTCATTCATCGACCCCAACTAATAATGCACAACACATCAAATTAACCCCTCCTAGGAAAATCATAAACTTCGCCAAAGCCTGTACCATACAGATACAAAGGACCATCCTTTTAATGATTCCATCCTGCAAATCTTCAACATGGTAAAAAGGCAAATAACAACAAACCATTGTAAAATGTGGCTTGATCACCCTAAAAATGATTCCCACCAGAACACAAACTAGAATCTCAAACTTGTTAACTGGAGACTAAGCAAGCGCAGGTCTCACTGACAAAGCAATAAGAGTAACACAATTATTGTTGACTTTGAAGGTCAAGTTCAATAAGTTTCCGTCTCACCATCAAGTGTATTTATTACCTCCAATTTATGACAAAGAGTATATTAGTATGTATAAAGGACAAGTACAATAAGTTTTTCATTGTCTACATGATAACAGTATCTTATCTCATCTATATTACGAATATCTTTTCCTTTTCTCAATTATTTGCAACTCCAAGACTTCCCACCTCCTCACAGCCAATGGACCATTAATCACAGACGTGTACTTGGAAATTAATGGCCAAAAGCATGGGTAACATGGTTTATACCATTAAGATCTTAAATGATTACAACGAATTAAGTATATTTACTACTTTATACCATTAAGGTAGATAAATTAAAGAAACTCCCCTAAAAAAACGAGAAGCAAGCCAAGAATAACAGTAACATAGAAACAGATCATGGTGCTGATGTATAGAAACAACAAGTAAATGTAGTGGGTCCACTGGCACCCCAATTTACAATGTAGGACTAGCACATAATGTAATTGTGGCTCCATAGAGTACACATTGATAATGAAAACACTCCCATAACAAGAAACATATACCTCAATGAAGTTAAAAGCAAGAGAAGAAGATTTAGAATGCATGTACTGGAAGCTGTAGACAATCATGAAGAGATCGACCAGGAATTACTTATCTAATCTTGTGCACTAAGAATCCCATTTCTCTGTCTTGATGAGAAAAGCCAAAAGAGTCCTATAATGCTGCCGCGTCCATGGGTCTACTCATTTCCTTCACAATTCAAATTCATCATCAAGCTTCAGGGTATTTGCGGCAGCCTCCTCTTCATCGTCATCAATCACAAAGTACGGGTTGTGCGCCTCAGGCCTAAATTTAAACCCCGTAAAGATGTAGAATGCAAGCGTGGCTAACTCCCCAGCTACCACACTGGTCCAGAGGTACCGGTAAGAGGTGATAGTCATGAGTGCATAAACCACAACCCTGGTGAAATATATGTAGCAGATGACCACAATATAGTACTGCCTGAACAATGTAAGCTTCATAAGGTTAACAGCCGCCTTGCCATCAGTGCGTGCCGCCTCCCTGAGTTTCTTGATAGACCACACAATTGGGAATAGAACGGCACAGCAACAAACAACATCAACCAGCAAAAACACCTGCTTCCATGTGACCCAGTCGCGAGCATACGGCCCACTCTCATCAATAACGACCTGGGCAATGTTGGCAACGACCTGAAGAGGGATGACAATCATAAGCACCTTCTTCTCCTTGTCCTGAAGGTAGGGCTTCAAGAACGACCACCCGGTGCCAATGAGAACAATGAGCGTGAACAAAGTGACCCCTTTCAGGAAACTAAATATATAAAACAGTACGTCCCAGCCGTGCGCGCTCCCGGTCCGCCGGATATACGACTTGTCCTCCGCCTCGCAAAGCAAATTGAGCGCCTTGAGCCCAACAACAGCGAGCATGAAGTAATGAATACGAAAAGACGTTAGCCGCTTCTTGCAGAGAACGAAAATCCAAACCCCGGCGAGCGAGAAATAAACCAGAAAGAACAAGAAATAGATCCTAGGGAGGACAGCGGAACCGGCGGACAGGTACCCCCGCCTCCCGGTTTTCGACTCGACGTTGTACATCGTCGACCTAACGTCCATCGAAACCCTAACGTCTGGGAGGCAATTGGCGAAGACGAGCGTGAACTGGCCGGGGTCCCGGACGCCGAAGACGACGCCGAAAACGTCGGAGATGGGGGCGGTGGCGTCGTTGTGGTTAAGGCGGAGGAGGTCGAAGGTGTAGACGGACTTGACGAGGGAGGACTGGAGCGCGCAGTTGATGTCGTGGTCCTGGATCTGCTGCAGGACGTGGATCCACGCGTCGCGGGTGCTTAGGAAGAAGCCAAGCTGGGAGAGGTCGAGGTCGGGATTGCGATTTGAGAGGGAGATGTCGGAGACGTTGAGCTCCAGGACGCCGGTGTGGGTGAAGCCGAACTCGTCGAAGGGAATGATGGATCGGAGGTCCGATCGCACCTCCGAAGAGCGGATCTCCGCCACAGATGGCCGGAAAGTGGCGAAGAGGACGAGGAAGCCAACGACGGCGCAAGAGGAAATCGCCATGGTTGCGGAATCGAGTGGGAGTGAGAGATATCTGTCTCCTCCCCTCTCTCGCCAGGTCACAGAAATGGAGAGTTGTGGAGGGGAAATGGCCGACTGAGTTTATATATTTACGAGATATGCCAGTGGGATGAGGAGTAATACGGAGGAGGGAGTAGGGGTAGTTTGGAAAGATCTGTGGTGGACATCGGTGTGGTGTGTCGGTGCGGTTGCGTCGTGGGGAAGGCCACCGGTGGTGGTGGTGGTTCAAACCATCCGGAATGTTGATGGGAGTGAAGTGGAACCGTGACCGTCAGATGTTGATCTCACGGTGACGTGGGGAAGAAAGGTAGTAGGTTGCCATCCGGTTCGACGGTGTCGTTGAGAGGTCTCGGTTCTTCAAAACAACGATGATAACGCTGGGGTAGGTGTAGCCAATTATGAGGTTTGTCTCGCACGTGTTTACATTTTGGGTTTTTATTGAAAAAAGGTTTTGATTATTCTCACGGATAATAATCCTTGTGAGATTGGCAATAAAATTCCCCACAAAAATAGAATTTGTTAGAGAAGGCCACTTAATTTTATTCAACAACAAAGTTCACTTCTCTTTTACCATTTTTATTTTGTCCTTATATTAAAAAAAACCCTTCTTCTCCCACACAAGTCCTCATCTATCTACCAATTGCAAGTCCTCGTCTCTCTCATAGTTGCGAGCCCTCTGCCGCATGTAAGTCTTAACAATCAGTCCTCTCATGTCTACCACATTGCTGCTAATGAAATCTCTCACTTGACCTAGGATCCATCTCTCTCGTAGTCATTGACCATTTTACACACTTAGAACTTCCAAAGTAGCTGGTTTCTCTTTTTTTTTAATGGATTTCTTGGTTTTTGATATTTCCGCCGTTAGAAATGAATTTAGAGGTGAAAGTCGGTGTTCTAACTTTGTGGTTTCTCTTCTCTTATTTATTTCTTTGCTAGAATTATTTGTGAATCTTTGTTTGTAAATCACCAATAAATGTCAACGACAGTCCCAATAAATATAATAGTTGAGACATTATTTCATTTGTAATGAGATGTGATTCTTAGATATAATGAGACATGATTATTCTCATGGATAATTAATCCTTAAATGAGGTTAAATTTATTCCATGAAATTATGTGATTCAAAAATAATTATTATTGCATGTAAAGCGTTTTTCTTGTTTGACTCAATATGAATAATAAGGTATAATTTTAACAACTTCTCTTGAGATAACAAAACTACAACACACAACTTTAATAATAAATATTACAATAAAGAAAAAGTTAACATATATAGAAATTAAAAGTTTACAAAATTTATATCATTAAGGATAAAATGAATCATACAAATAATTTAATTTGAAATGGATTCTACATACTCAAAAATTAAAATTCATACATTTGAACAAATTTAAAGAATAAAGTTCTATGATAAAGTTTCACTTACTCCACAATTTGATTAAAAATTAGTTTACTAACATTAATTTTATTTCCTGTGCCAATGTTATTGACACATGGTTCTACAAAATATATTATTGATACTTTGTTCTACTTGAGAGACAAATATGTTGACGTCAACATCTAAATTAGATTTAGTATGCATATGTGGATCAATTTTCGCAATTAATATAGTAATTGTCACCTTGAGTTCTTCTAATAAAGTTATAAATAACACAACATGCCCATATATATATGAGCATTGTGTCTTTTAAGGAAAATAAGTGGCTTACTTAAATAATTGCTGATATATAGAGATAGTAAATCTCTATTTTAGCACTTCAAATGCACATTCTACAAAATTTCTTAATTGTGTATGTCTTTGATTAGATTGTGTTTGGAAATGCTTGTTCTTACACAACTTATCGAGAAAAATTGGTTTTTTATTAAGTTGTACTTTTTGTAGCTTTTATGGAAGTAAAGAAAAGCTTGTTTGGTTTGTATGTCCAACAAGTACTTATGAGTTAATCAAAGGACTATATTGCCCTTACCATTATCACCAACTACAGCCTAGTTGTCGCTGCATCTAGAGGTGGAAATCGGGCCAGGCCGGCCCTGGGCCACCCGGCCCAGCCCTAGCCCGGCATGACCAGGGCCCAAAAAAAATTTCCCTAGGCCGGGCAAGGCCAGGCCTGCCGTGGGTCGTGTCGGACCCAAGGGTCAGGCCCGCCAAGGCCCAATTTGGTCCGTGAAAACAGTCTGGACTGGGCCGAGCCGGGTCGGGTCGGGTCGGCCTGAAAAAATTTAAAAAAAATAAATAAATAGGATGCACATACTTGGCGTACCAAGATGGCACACCATTCTGCAACAGCTATTTGTCGTTTGCAACGGCTAAATAATATAGTCGTTTTCAACGGCTATTTAGTCGTTGCATATTTCTTATGTTTTTTTTTAATCTTAAAATTCACTCCATTTACCCTATAAATATCCCTTACTCCATTCATTTTTCTTCACAACTCAATCTTCTCTTCCCTTCTCAACTACAAGTCTACAACTTTCTTCCAACTTTCAAGTGAGGATTTTCAAGTGAAGATTTCGTTGTTTGGCTTTGGATTCTGCTCCGTCTACTACTCTCCAGTCTCCACGCGACACCAACTAAGATAGCAACATCAAAATTTCTCTACTTCTAATCCTTCCAAATTCTTTACTTCTAATCCCTCCATTTTTGGGTTTTGATTTTTGTGGGTTAAGGGTTTTATTATTTTATATTCATTTTTTATATTAAAATGGAAAATATTGGTAATGTTGGTAGCCATGACTATATCCCTAGTATGGAGTCAGATCAGCCTCAGTCTATCCCAACACATACTACACAGTCCACAGCCATTAAAAAACCTAAGAAACAAAGTTCTTGGGTTTGGGAGCATGTTACATTAGACCCTGTAGATCAAACTAGGTGTTACTGTAATTATTGTAATTCCACATCTAGGAGATTTTATAATGCAAAATCTAATGAATTTTTAAATAATGAAGATTGGCAAAATTCTAATATAATTCATAATTTTTTAGAACCATTTTATAATGCAACTAAACAATTATCTAGTCAATATTATTCAACAAGTTCTCTAGTTTTAATTAATCTATTTAATATTACAAATGTTTTTCAATAATATAGAAATATTCCAGCTTT